>CM077440.1:14956378-15056378 GCA_039654765.1 Mylopharyngodon piceus | reverse complement strand
CACACACACACACACACACACACACACCTTCAGAAATCATTCTAATATGCTGATTTGCTTCTCAAGAAACATTTCTTGTTATTAGCAATGTTGATAACAGTTGTGCTGATTCATATTTTTGTGGAAACAGTGATACTTTTTTGAGGATTCTTCAGAGGATAGAAAGTTCAAAAGAACAGCATTTATTTGAAAGAGAAATCTTTTGTAAGATTATATCACTTCTGATCAACTCAGTCCTTGCTGAATAGAAGCATTAATTTCTTAAAAAAAATAAAAATAAATAATAAATGAATAAAAATAACTGAAACGTGCCAATTAATATTACAGATTGTGTGGTTGCACTTTATTTTACAGTATGTGCACTTACATGTACTTACAGTGTACTTACTTAAGAAAGTACTGGCAATATAAGTTAACTACATAGGTTAAGGTTAGGTTTAGGGGTGTAGGTTCAGGATTAGTACCTAGTTATTACCCATTTATTGTAATTACTGTAATAAGTACATA
The DNA here is from genome assembly GCA_039654765.1 of Mylopharyngodon piceus. NCBI lineage: Eukaryota > Metazoa > Chordata > Actinopteri > Cypriniformes > Xenocyprididae > Mylopharyngodon > Mylopharyngodon piceus. The sequence continues at coordinate 15,055,871 of CM077440.1, read as the reverse complement.
GGATGTACATGCGGAACAGGACTGTAAAATAAAGTGTTACCGATTATGTAAAAATGTCTATATTGTATTGAATAGAAAGTGATGTAGGAACAGATTTATCATGGCAAACACTAAGAATATGAGTCTTAGGTATGAGAGAGAGAATTAGAGCGCTACTCAAAACAGGAAAAGATCGCTTAGATAATCAGACGGCCTCATGGGTAATCAGTGGCTTTCTGCTCTAGACTGGTATGTCCTTGCATTACCAGTGCGACAGCCAAATCAATATTACATAAGCCCGCGGAAGCTGTGAGAAATTGTGTAACCGTGAACTACTTTGTGTAATGTGTAATGCAATCTTTGTCTTTGTGATTTCACAGCACTGTTATATTTTTTTCAGCGTGTCAGATTTGTCAGCTGTGTCGAGACACTTTTGGCTTTGTGTTCTGTATATGATTCATTGTTGTTTGTTTACAGGCAGAGCTTGATGTATTTCCCATTAGAAATAAAAGAAGGATTAGGCAGTGTACATTTCATTAGCCTGTATAGCTTATAGTAAACTTACTCATAACTCTTTGCTTCAGAGAATTTAACTAGAATAAAACAGCTTACAGTTTGAATTTGCCTAACTAGTATTGTCTGAATGCACATCTATTTTTATCTTGTGTTTGTCTTTAAGAAAAATGAGACATGAAGAGCCTTTTTGCCTCGTGCTTCTCTCGTTTATTTTATTTTATTTTATTTTATTTTATTTTAGAATAGAATAGAATAGAATAGAATAGAGTGCAACGTCTCATACAGCACCCAGGTTTGCCAAGATAGGATTTATAATAAAAAGTTAGAGATCTCAGTATGAACTCAAACATTTTCTGAGGAAAGAAAAATTACAAATAAAATCTTAATCTCTTTTATATCTTGTTTTTGTCTTTGAGAAAAAAATGAGACAATAAAAAGCAAATATAGACTTTTTGACTCTTGCTTCTCGTTATTTTATTTTATTTTATTCAAAGCTGAATTTTCAGCATGATTGCTCCAGTCTTCAGTGTCACATGATCCTTCAGAAATCATTCTAATATGCTGATTTGCTGCTCAAGAAATATTTCTTATTATTATCAATGTTGAAAACAGTTGTGCTGCTTCATATTTTTAATGCATTGTATCATGTATAGGATCATTATCAATTTAAATTATTGAATATCAGTTCACATTACGTTTTTGAGTTCTCTTCTTAAGCTATAAGGCAGACACATGTGCAGCACAAGTCTGGGATCAAAGTTCAGAGATGTCAATAATATAATTCAATATTATAAATTGATACTTAGAACATAACTGAGAATGCTATGAAAGAAAGCACTATGTGAGTCTGCCACAGCACACACTGAGTCTTGAAAGCAGTCACACAGTACTTACTACACCAGCTTCATCCATCTAATCATTATAGTCTCGCCATTATCCTCCCTTTCTTTTCATTTAAGGCCTCCTTCGTTCTTCTGTCTATGCCTCTCTTTTTTCCCTCTCTCATTCTCCATCCTGTTTAATTTAAGCACTGGTGTGCACAGCAGGCTGCCCTGATCATTCGGTTCCCCCTGATCAGCTCAGAATATGAATAAGTTTCCACTCCGTCTGGGTCTCTCACGCTGAGTCCAACGCTCCCTCACCTGCCTCATCAGCATTTTCACCAGCAACCTACTGGAGCTTAAAGTGACAGTGTAGATAAAAATGAGAGTTCAGTCATCATTTACTCACCCTCATGTCGCTGCAAAACCACACTTTAATATTAATATATATATATATATATATTACAGTGTCCTCATGTCGCTGCAAAAACACACTATAACACACACACACACACACACACACACACACATATATATATATATATATATATATATATATTTTTTTTTTTTTTTTTTTTTTTTTTTTTTTCTCAAAGTTGTAAAATAAAGATTATAGGAATAATTTTTACAAGAAACTATTTCAGTTTTTGGTTACACTTTATTTTAACGGTGTCCTTGTTACAATGTAATTATACATTTAGGTACCTGAATAATATTAATTAACATCATGTACTTCTGTAACATAGGCCAGTAGGAGCTGTGCATGTAAACCTCACTCCCCTGGCCTCAAGAGTCGTGCTAGTGACTGATGCTAGAGGCTGCGTTCTTTAGCGTCCTTGTTAGTGCGCCCGCCTCCCATGCCAGAGACGCCAGTACGAATCCCGCTCGGAGCGGGTCGAGTAGGACTGGTTACATTTGGTGCCGTGACCCGGATGGGAATGAGATTTAGGGGGTGAGTGTAACGTAGGCCAGTATGAGCTGTGCATGTAACCTCACTCCCCTGATCTCAAGAGGCGCTAGAGACTGACGCTAGAGCCTGTGGTCTTTAGCGTCCCTGTTAGTGCGCCCACCTCCACATGTGTCCTTGTTAGTGTGCCCACCTCCCATGCCAGAGACGCAGGTTCGAATCCCCCCGTGGAATTGTTTGTGAAATTTACAAACAAATTTTGGTAACACTTTACCATAAGGTCCCATTAGTTTACTTTACCTAATGCATTAACTAACATGAACTAACATTAACAAAGAAGAATAAATGCTGTAGAAATATTGTTCATTATTAGTCCATGTTAACTAATCTAGTTAACTGATGTTAACCTTATTGTAAAGTGTTACCAAAATATCATGTTTAATTCAATGTGTCAATGTGTTTTGTGGGGGTGGGGTGGGGGGAGGAGATATTTTGTAAAATTTCTCAGTGTGGTTTTTGGAAGAAATTGTTGTGCGCTAAATTGACAAAAATTTCCTTTTCTTTCAGGTGCATGGAGCCAAAGAAATGCTTGAACATGAATAGAAAAAATGTGTTTTTTGTCCATACAATACAAGTCAGTGGGGTCCAGTGTTGTTTTTACTTTCATTTTATGAACAAAAACAGTTCTTCAGAATATGTGCAGATGCATACAGGTTTATAACAACATGAGCACGAGTAAAATACAGCATTTTCATTTCCAACTGATGCCTATCTGATGTCCTTCCCTGTTGGATTTGAATCTACACTGAGTGTCTTTAAGCTTTTTTTCTTTTCTGTATTGTTTGTTTGGCTCATTTTTGTGAGATCAAATGTTTTGGTAAGAGGTGAAAATCTATGCCTTTTTCTCATCTGCTTATTGAAATTTAATTCATGGATCTTGGCACTGGCACTGGCACTGGTTTCAGCTGGCACTGGTTTGGCTATAACCCACAAGCTCATGTAGCTGTGCTAAAATGCACCATGTAGCATTTTCTTGCTTCAAAGTTGTCCATTTTCCAAAATAATCGCAATTATTATTATTTTATTTTTTCCCCCTAAATGTTTCTAAAGGTCAAAAACAACTACAAAGACAATTCGAGTATAAATGTAAGGGAGGTATAGCTGCTTCAGTTCCAGCATGTGCACTTTAGTTGAGCATTGCCATTGTGCCCTTGAGCAAGGCACTTAACCTCCGTCTGCACCTCAGCTATACTAGTTGTGACATTTTGTTTTGTCTGTATGTCAAACAGAGTTATGGGCAAAGGAATTAAATCCAAGGTTTCCATGCCAGCTGTGCTCAGCTGGCAAAATAAAGTTAACATTATAAAAATCAAAGTGCTTAGGTTTACCAGCAGTCATTATTAACTGCATAATAGAATCTCTCCATGCAATCAGGACAATGTGTTTTCCCTTTATGAAAAGAATAATTCCCTTTTCTTTTCATTTTATGGCTTATTTTAAGTCAACATGAAATCAAAAGCATGATTTGCTTATCGGGAACAATTCATCAGTGCATGTTGTTCAAAACAACAAAAAAGTTTGTTTTATAAATATAATAAATTGCTTTTTTCCAGATGACGTCACCTGTTAAAAAGGTAGAGAAAACAATGTTAGGTAAAGCAACCTTTCAGTCTGCAGTCAGTAGGCTCGTACATGGAGAGTCGGTCTGGGACCTTTAAATGAAGGTGATTATTTGCAAATACATTATTATTAGTTGTGTCTCTTGAGCATTCAGGGGCCGGAGGTTGTAGGTAAAGCTTTGACTATAGCGTGAGATCAGCTGGCTTTGTGCCGCAGCTTCACTTACAATATTAGTTTATACCCACAATGATACTAATGTCCTGTCTTCTGAAATTTTTACTGGTTACAGTTTAAAAACTGTACTTGCGTATGTATGTATGTATGTAGTATGTATGTATGTATGTATCTATCTATCATCACAGCTGAAGAGGCTAATGTTTCCAATAATTTTAATCCAAATAAATCTTTATATTATTATTTTTATTTACATTTACATTTTACATTTAGTCATTTAGCAGACGCTTTTCTCCAAAGCGACTTACAAATGAGAATAGTAGAAGCAATCAAATCAACATGAGTACAACAGTATGTAAGTGCTGTGTCAAGTCATAGTTTCATCAGTAAAGTGCTCGTAGCAAGGTATTTTATTTTTTTTTTTTAAATAAATGAACGCAAATAGATCGAGAAAGAGAACAGAAAATTGAAAAAAGACAAGTAAAATAAAAATGCTAATATTGCTGGGTCAAGTGTTGACGACAGCAATATTAGCACTTTTTTATTAGCACATTATTATTGTTGTTTTTTGTTGTTGTATGATTTTACACATTTAAAAATACATAATATGCTAAAATAACTATCATCAATATCGCTCAATGTTTATTTCAGTGTGATGGTTCATTTTCAGACTCTTTTGGGATTTTTTATTTTTTATGTTGTGCTTGTACATGAACATGCTTTTTGCCCCTTTTAAGATGGCCCATACAATTCCAAGAAAAAACAACAAAAATGATTTTCAAAAATCCTTCCAACAGTTTCTAACAATCAGAATTATATATGAATAAAAATGTAGGTTTAAAAATGTAGAGGTTTACACCTGTTATGACCCATGAAACATGTTAATGTAATTGGCAAATGTGAAAGTTTTTATAGTTACTGTATATGTTTGTAAAAAACAAATGGCAGTTGAAACTACAAAATAGTATTTTATTATTATTATTATTATTATTATTATTACAGAAACCTCTGAACTTTTAGACTGGTCAAACCGGAGCGCTTTGAACATGCTGAAATCCCCAGCAACATGGTTAACGTCATTGTGCATAGTTGACACATGTCTGGATTCTTAGTAAATCTGTATCGGCCTTTCGGTAACTCTACACATTTAACAAGAGTTCCACTCACTGGCCAAAATCAATACTTGATTTATCTGCAAATCAAATTTCCACCAACACAATCTCCTAGCTGACCTTGCTGGCACTCACTTTCAGTCTCAACATCGCCCATCAAAGAGCTTCATCCGAATGATGTTTGCTGCCCTTTTAAAACATCAACCATCTGGCAGACATTCTCTGCTGCTTTTAGGTTAGTGATAGCTGTGTATGTATTATGTATTTTATGTGCCAAATCTTTCTTTTTTTTCTCTCTCTCTTATGCATTTGATCCTGTACTTGGACTCCGTGCTGTTTTTTATCCTAGAAGGACAATTATATCCACTACTGTTTGTTTGGGGTCAGTAAATTTTATTCATTTATTATTATTTTTAAGAAGTCTCTTATGTGTTACGTGCACGTGTGTATAAGAAGGCACAAGGACGAAGGCGAATACGAGGAGTAGTATTTAATCACAGGAACAGGCAGGAAACTCAATATACACATCAAACATCAACGAGAACGGACAAGGAATGAAGGAGAACACAGGGTATATATACACGTGACAAACAAAGGGAACTTAACGAGATAATTAACTGGACACAGGTGAATCAAATGATTAATCAAACAGAATGGGGAAAACTAGGTCACAGAAAACACGAGACATGTAACAGATCGCCCCCTCCCGGGAAGGCACGTCCTCGCGTCGTATAGAGGACAACTGAGGAGGGGGGCGGGGGCTCTGGAGGAGGGCGAAGTGCAGAGGAAAAGCACCTAGAGTCCAAGGTAAAAATAAAAACAGTCCAAGGGGGAGTGGAGGGTGGGAGGACCCAGGGGACAGCCAGGAGCAGAAGGAGCCAGATGACCCAGGCCACAGTCAGCAAGATGTTCCTTGGCAGCGGCGCAGGAGGGAGGAGCCATGGAGGAGACTTGGTGGAACGAACTAGGGGTGCTTTCTCCTGCGACGCTGCCAGCCACGGTGGAGAACCAGACGGAGCCGAAGAGACACGGAGCCTGGGTGACACCGAAGGTCCGGAGGGCCAAGGTGGAGCTGACGGCTCATGGGACAGAGGCGGAGATGGGGATACGGAAGACCGCTGTGGAGCCAGTGCAACCAAGGATAACGGAGGAGCCCGGTGGAGCTGGAGGGATGGAAGGCGGAGGTGCAACTGGCAGCCAGAAATCCCGAGGTGGAACCAGGGTGATGCCTGACCAAGGCGCAGCCGGTGAGACAAGGAAGCCTGGTGGAGCGGGTGGGATGACGTGCCACAGTGGAGCTGAGGGCGCAATGAGCCAAGGCGAAACCGACGGATCAAAGGACCCAGGTGGAGTCTGGGGTTCTGTGGCTGGAGGTGAAGACAGGAGATCCTCACGCCAAGGCCATGCTGGAGACTGGAAGCCCCGCGGCGAATCCGCAGTACTTCGAGGAGACGGTTGAGGAGGAGATGAGGGGCAGACAGGAACCAGAGGAGTAGTAGCAGCTGTAGAAATATATTGGTCAAATAGAGGGGGGAGAGGGAGGCTGGACGGGCAATCTGCAGACATAGGAGGTGCTGGAGATACATGGGGTGCTGGAGATACTTGGAGCACAGGAGATACAGGGGTGTCTGCAGAAATAGCCTCAGTAAACCAGTCTATTAAACCCTACTCTAAATAACCAAATAGTTTCCCAGGGTCCATATTGTACTCACACGCAGCGGCGGGAGTGTGGGCGGGGCTTCCATCCGAGTCCTCAAGCTCCACTAAAACTCCCTCGGGGACAGGCGTTGTTGCCGACTCGCGCACCTGGTCAGACATCATAACGGGCTCAAGCTCCGGGGTGAAAAACGGCTCAGCAGGGCTCGCTGGCACTTTCTCCGCGGCAGGCGCAGGCTCCGTGTCTGCGGTGGAATCAGGCTTTAGCTCCGTCTGGCTGGGCGTAAGCTGACTGGGCGCTGGGTTAGGTGGAGCGGTGCTGATAGCCTCTGCTGGGCCGATGGTGAATGCAGAGTTGTTGTTTATCAGCACCCACTACACACATGCGGCGAAATCTTCACGAGGACCGCTCCCTGGGAGGCGTGCCCGGGCGTGCCCTCACACACTATCCTGACCGCTTGCTCTGCGTGTTCTACATCTCCAGCCAGGACAGGATAGTGTGTGAGGCACACCAACTCCAAAAAGTCCATGGTGTGTAACTCCAGGGAGCGGTCCTTCTGCTCCAGGCATAGTAGGGAAACAGCAGGGTCCATGGTGACGAAAAAAATAACCAAAAGAAGACGCCGCAAAATTAACTGTGTTGGTCCGTTCTTCTGTTACGTGCATGTGTGTATAATAAGGCACAAGGACGAAGGCAAATATGAGGAGTAGTATTTAATCACAGGAACAGGCAGGAAAGTCAGTATACGCATCAAACATCAACGAGAACGGACAAGGAATGAAGGAGAACACAGGGTATATATACATGTGACAAACAAAGGGAACTTAACGAGATAATTAACTGGACACAGGTGAATCAAATGATTAATCAAACAGAACATTATGCTCATCAAGGCTGCATTTATTTCATCAAAAATACAGTAATACTGTGAAATATTATTACAATTTAAAAAGAACTGTTTTCTTTTTCAGTATGTTTTGAAAATATAATTTATTCCTGTGATAAAAAGCTGAATTACTCCAGTCTTCAGTGTCACATGATCCTTCAGAAACCATTCTAATATGCTGATTTGCTGCTAAATGTTGAATATTTTTGTGGACACTGATACTTTTTTCAGGATTATTTGATGATTGGAAAGTTCAAAAGAACAACATTTATTTGAGATTGAAAACTGTTGTAACATTATAAATATCTTTACTGTCACTTTACATCCTTACTCAATAAAAGTATTAATTTCTTGCAAATAATAAAATCTTAAATCATTGTTGTCATCTTCATTGTTTAGAGTTAGTATTTATACTATTTTCCATGCCAGTGAAATATTTATGTTCAGTAAATATCTGAAAAAAAAAAATAGTATTACTGATGTTGCAAGCAATATCTTTTGGATCCTGCATACAGAAGGAACTGGATGAAATATTTTGAATGCTACCAATACACAATCTGAATTCTGACTTGTGATGCCGCCTGAATCATAATCACTTTGGCCAGAGAAGAACTGTCCCCCGACTGAGCCTGGCTTCTCCCAATTTTTTTTTTTTTTTTTGTTTGTTTGTTTGTTTGTTTTTTTCCCCACCATTTCTGTCACCTGATGGAGCTTGGGTTCCTTGCGACTGTCGCCTCTTGCTTGTTTAGTTGGGGACACTTAATATTCAGCAATATTATTGATTTGACTGAACTGACACCATCTGATGAGAACTGAACTGAGCTGGACGATGATATCATTGTTTTCTGCAGAGCTGCTTTATAGCTGAATTGAACTCATTTCATAATTGATGCACTTCACACAGTTACTGAACCGAAATGAATCAACAATGAACTGATTTCAGCTGAAAAAATGACTGTTTACTATTGTCTTTTTAGAGCTGCTTTACCACAGAATTGAATTCTGTTTGCATCACTGAGTCGTTATTTTCCTGTTTATCACCGTAAGGCTGCTTTGAAACAATCTGTACTATATAAAGCGCTATAAAAATAAAGGTGACTTGACTTGGACTACAGGATTTGAATCCCCTGCATTTTGGCTTGTGCAAAAGGCAACAGCACAGCAGATGGATAAATAAAAGTGAAGAATTGGTGTGAAAGGTTGTGGGCATCGCAGGAGGCTCATATGTGAGGGGGAATTAGTTTGAATCTCCTTGACATGGCTGACAACATCTGTTTGTGAGTGTTTGTGTGCAACCAAGTGTTAATTATGCCTGCCAGAACACAACGCAACTGTGGCAAAGGTCTTCAGCAAGTTAACTTTAGCCTCCATTTTGGTCGCTTGGGGGGTAAACAAGAGATAAACCCCACAGCAAGACGGGCACGTTATTGTGGTGTGTTTCTATTCTCATAATAGGTCTCTCCTTCACGTATCCTTTTAAAATGCATTGTGCAAATTGCTGTCATATTGCACTGTAGCACTCTTAGAGCTAAAGCTCTAATGGTGATTCTTTTAATTAGAAACCACACTGATGTTTGACTTAGAAGGACGTTCTTGATGTAAACCCAGTGGCCATCAGTCGTGTTTGTGTTAGTTTGAGAGGTTTTAATCTGGTTCAGCCCGATTGTGTATGTCACTTAACTGGATGCTTTTGATGTGGGTTTTAATATTCTATACTGTCCAAACATTATTTGATTCAGACCACAATGGTGCGTCGCTGTGCAATTATCCGCAGTCTTCCTCTCTTGCTGTGAGGGTAAAACTGTTTTGAAAGATCATTCTGTTCAGACTGAATATCACATTTGTTTCATCTCTGTGGATGGAGCACTTCACAAGTGTTGATTTGACGATGAAATACAGTGTCAGTATTGCTTATGCATATTGAGTCTTTACCTTGAAACTGAACTACCATTCAAAAGTTTTGAGCCAAATTAAAACTTTTATTCAGCAAGGATGCAAATATGAAGCAGCACAACTGTTTTCAACATTTATAATAATCAGAAATGTTTCTTGAGCATCAAATCAACATATTAGAATGATTTCTGAAGGATCATGTGACACTGAAGACTGGAGAAATGATGCTGAAAATTCAGCTTTGCATCACAGGAATAAATTGCATTTTAAAATATATTAAAATAAACAATTTAAATAATGTTTCGCATTATTACTGTTTTACTGAAATAGAGGCTGCCTTGGTGTGCAGAAGTGACTTATTTCAAAAACATCACAAACCTTAACAACCCCACACTTTTGAACGTTGTGTATTCTCTCTGAGAATTATAGATTTGAATAAGGGTTAAAGTGATAGTTTACTCAAAAATGAAAATTATCCCATAATTTACTTACCCCTAAGCCATCCTTATAGGTGTATATGACTTTCTTCTTTCAGACGAACACAATCAGAGTTATATTAAAAAATATCCTTGCACTTCCAAGCTTTATAATGGGAGTGAATGGTACCTGAGATTTTGAAGCCCAAAAAAGGCATCCATCCATCATAAAAGTAATCCACAGGGTTCAGGGGGTTAATAAAGGCCTTCTGAAGTGAAGCGATGGGTTTTTGTAAGAAAAATATCCATATATATATATATATAATTTTATAAACTATAATCACTGGCTTCCGGCAACGGCCGTATGCGAATATAGTTCCGTCGGAAGAGTGACCTCTGACCCAACGCATGACATAGGATGTAGGAGTAGCGTAAGCTTAGGTGAGAGTAGACGCCTCTCGCGGTTCAAACAAATAGGGCTGGGCAACAAACTCAAGCTCCTCTACTCTTACTGTATATTGCAATCCTCTGACATTTCTCTTTAAAAATTTTAATTTCTAGACTTCTAATTCAAGACCGGTGTTTTGTTTTGCTCTATCCTCTGCGCTTCTACGTTCGTCAATACGTCATGTGTCACTTTATAGTTTATAAAGTTATAAAAATAGAACTTGGCTTCAGAAGGCTTTTATTATCCCCGTGGAGCCGTATGGATCAATTTTATAATGGATGGGTGCGCTTTTTTGGCCTTCAAAATCTAAGGTACCATTCACTTCCAATATAAAGCTTGGAAGATAATTTTCATTTTTGGGTGAACTAACCCTTGAAGGTTCACTTTAAAGATTAAAGAACATCTATACATTTGTTTCCAATGGACAACTACTCAAAACTCTTTCTCAGCCAACCAACATACTTTGCATGCTAATGTATTCACTTGACTTTAACTTTTGTTTTCTTTGACTTTTGTTTTGCTGTGAAAAGCTTTTCTTCAGGTCTTGAGCAAATATTTAGTGAGAAAGAATTGTTCCCTTTAGAGCAGTCACCTCCCTACAGCGTTTATCGGTGTGTTTCTTCACAGTTAATTTTATGCAAGTCATTTATCAAGCAGATGTTCCCAATCAGCCACTAGATTAAGTACCTACAGCAATAAATGAAACTTTATCAGTCATGAAAAGATTTGAATGGCCAAAGTGACATTTGTATTTCTGGGAAAATATGATTTGCTGCCATATTATAAATCCACCTTAATAAGGCCAACTAGATAAAATGGGTCCATGAAAAGAGCTATAAAGAGAATAAATGCATAGAAAGCATGATGAATTACACAAAATATATATTTATTTTATTTGTCAAACATGTTTGTTGCCAAATTAGGGAACTCTCATAAGTGAAGTCAGTTGTTGGATGACTAGTTGATTAGTGTATAAAATAATTATACAGTAACATATATATTTATAAGCTACTTTAAATTCTAAGAACGCATTGCTCAGTAAACCATAATTCTGCTACATTGTGCGGATCTGCCTCTCTAATACGTTGAGTTGCTTGATGTTTTGATCCGGCAATCGTCTAAAGTCGGATGTGCATGCATTCTCTCCTTCCGTTCCTAAAAGTTTAGCCCTGGGGAAACTAATAGGATCCTCCGAAACGACATTTTGGCGATGCGGGATAAAAGTGACGTGTCTGGCAATATGGTGAGATTTAGGGATATTCCCTTGAAAACTGCAGGAGGATTGTTGGGAGGATTTCAGATGTTGACACTTTTTTGGATGATGCACTTGACTTTCTATGGGCAGAAAGGTGTTTGGTTCTGACAGCATCCCAGGTGAGACTCTCAAAGACACTTGCAAAGCCGAGAGCTCATAATTCCCTCGCAGTTCTGGTTCAGGTTGTTTCCTGACATCCAGAGCCGGGGGATTTATTACAGAATTTTATTAAAGAATAAATTGCATTAAATGCATTCTAGCGAGCTGCTGGCTGTCTGGGAACAATTTTAAGTCATGAAATCTTTCCTTAACACCACATGCTTTTGTAAATCAATCTGGTTTTCTTTAAAATCGTTTTTGATGCATGCAAACTCACTATTGCAATGCTAGGCTGGTTGCTAGGGTGTTACTATGTGGTTGCTGGGTGGTTGCAATCACAAACGTGTGGGATGAATTATATATATGGAGTGTTAGTGGTTAAAAACAAACCCCTATGAGGAATAGTGATACTGATGCTTGTTTTCGCAATAACAAAATCTGCCTACCAACAACACAACCACATTAACTCGCCATATAACAACATTAATATAAATGAAACAGCAGCGCCCGAACCAGAACTTGCCTCGGCACTGATCGAAATAAAAGCAGATATTATTCTTTCCCCTGAGAGGCTTCACAGAATTCAGAATGAAGATGTGTGTGTGTGCGTGTGCAGTTTTGGGTTATGAATACATGAATTTTAAAGATTTTTCAGGATACCACAAGATCTTTCTCTTGCTTTTGACCTTTATCTAGCCATTCTAAAAGACAGACATATTGAAGTCACACACAATGTACTGGATATAGAGAGAGAACAAAAAAGCAAAGAATAGTAACTTTAGTCTGTTGAAAAAGATTGGCTTCGACCAGAATACATTTTTAGGTTGAAATATGTTGGTTAGTGATATTTTGGTGGACTAGCAGAGCCAATGCATTCAGCTGCAAAACATTTTTGTCTTATTTCCCTGTAACATTATCTAAAAATCCTTGAAACAAGATCAATTTATTTGAACGGGAACACTGCATAAAGTATTTAAATGTTAAGGTATAAAAAGTCTTTTTTTCCCTCACAATTGGACATTATAACTCTCAGTTCTGACTTTATATCACGCAATTTTGACTTTATAACTCGCAATTCTGACTTTATATCATGTAATTCTGACTTTATAACTCGCAATTCTGAGAGAAAAGTCAGAAAAACTCGCAATTACGAGGAAAAAGTCAGAATTGTGAGAAAATGTCGCAATTACCTTTTTTATTTTTTTATTTCATGGCAGAAACAAGCTTTCGTAAGTGTTGCTTTAAACATATCTTGTTTTAGGATTTTTTTTTTTTTTTTTAACTTAAAATTTAATTTAAAATATTATTTTAAAAAGTATTTTTAGTTATTTTCTTCATGAGTTTTAATTAATTAATTTATTTATTTAATTAATTTATTTATTTTTTATTTTATTTTTATTTTGCAGTGCATGGTCTTTTTGCTGAAGCTGGTTGACAAAGTAAATCTGTGCATGCATTCATTTTATAATATGTTGCCATACCTACCAACACTACTGGTGTTTGTCCTTTAGCTATTCCTGTAGAAAGTTACTGTTAACAGAATACTGTTTTATAGTGCTAAACATCTGTCAATGCTGCATAACCATGCGGACAAACAAGCTTCTCTGAAAGTAATTTTACAGAGGTGGAGGCCAGTGGCTCCATATGCTGCACAATTAGTATTGTCAAAAGATTATGCTACTTGAGGAAATTGCATGTGCATTAAGCATGTGTTTTGAGTCTTGGCCTTAATTATGTGTACCAGAAGTTAAAGTGCATCTCATGTGTGGGTGTAATGTACATGCTGTTTCATGGGCCTTGAAGGGCCTCTAAAAGTTCTTTGATATGTAAATGTAATACAATACATGCTTTGTGATGTGGATGTTCAGCTTCTTTCTTAAAGTATTTTATGTGTGATGGCTTCCCAATATGAGCTCCAGAAGTCTGACGCCTCTATTGAAATTGCTTCTATCACTTTTTTTTTTTTAATTAAAAGGCTTTTTTCTTCTAATTTTATATTCCAAGATGATATTGCGTAATACAATGGAAACTATGAATTTACATATAGTACCTCTTCTTTTTAATTGCAAAATCCAATAATGTTTTATTATTTATTTATATATATATATATATATATATATGTGTATATATATATATATATATATATATATATATTATATCTTAGGGCTGTCAAGTTATTAACATATTTCATCTAATTAATTACATAATGTGGCAATTAATTAATCTAATTAATCGCAATTTAATTGCACATCAATTTTGGCTGAGGAATTACCCCCAAAAGATAATTTGAAGTCATTATTGTGTAAAGCATCAAATAGACATTACAAAAAGTAGCTTCAGAAAGAAATATTTTATTTGATTTAACAGAGACATTTTTGCACATGAACTTTTGGACCATGAGGTTGAGTAAATGATGATTTTTTGCGAGAACTATACCTTTATTTATTTTAATTTTTTTTTAATTAATATGAAAATATGATTAAATATATATATATATATATATATATTAATTAATTCATTCATTCATTCGACTCATTCAAACGGTTGATTCATTCAGGAGTGAAGTAAATGGTTACCGTCAAGCTTGGTGGACTAGAAGCGGCGCTACACAGACCAATCGGTGTATGACATCAAAGTATCACGAGAGCGATTAGAGAGCACACAGCTCTGTTTGCTTCTGAATCGCTCTTGCTGTACTTTGACATCATACATTGATCAGTCTGTGTAACGCCGCTTCAAGTCCAACAAGTCTTTTAGGAATGGTCCACTGAATCAGTGGTTTCACTCGGTTCGTTCAAAATGCGGATTCAGAAATGAAACACTGCTGTGCATTGCGTGGAGATGAACAGTTCTGCTTTGTCTTTAAATTTTCATTGGCAAAACTGAACAAAATAGACAGTATTAATATTAACACAATATTAACTTCTTACTTACTGAACTGTTGTACAAAATCAGTATTGCATTTCTTCTAATTAACGTGTTAAATAGAGAGCTCTAATATATATATATATATATATATATATATATATAAAATCAAAAGCATCTGCTACATTAATGCATGTAAATTTATCTAGCATGATATGATGTTTTGGTCATGCCGCCCACCCTATAGTGCACTATACATGTATAGAATAAATAGTAACAACTAATCCTAAACAGTTAAGTAAATATAACAACATAAGCCAATGTGGCAGTAAAGAAAATTTAAACTGACAACAGATGTCATTACTCACCAAACTCTAGCTCATCTCTGAAAGAAGACGTTAAAGAAGAACGTATGTTTTATGTGACACCAGCCATTAATTAAATGAGAGAGCCGAGCAAAAACAGAATTTGAAATTACGGTCGGCACATTAGTTCAAAAGAGGATGCAAGACAGGCAAATAGTGTCAGTCCTCAGGGGCGCTGTAAATAAATGGATTTGCTTCGTGAGATGCGATTCTTCCATCACTGACAGTTCATTCTCATATCCCTGCCAATCAGGTCTTCTCACGCTATTACGGTGTCATTTTCTTCTTTCATATATATTCACCTGAAGCCGACTCACTTAAAATGTGCATTCTGAGGCCTGTAGTGTTGCCTGCAGTCCAATTACTCAGTAGCTCCGTCTCCCCCATTCAGACTGACATTACTGATTCTCTCTGATGTCAGTGATTCTATTAAATAATCTAAGATGTTTAGCTTACTCTGTTTTCATTTTAATATGCTCGCTGTCATGGCTTGATGTCTTCTTTGATAAGACAATATGGTTCAGTGGTTGAGTTGATCTTATTCCCTGCGTCTGACTGAAAGCAAAGTGCTACAAAGACTTCTGCTCTGCAGTATTTTGTTGGTCATGGTTAAGATCACAATGCATTTAGACGAAGACTTTGAAACAGTTCTGTGTGGTGTTGTTCTTCATATATGGACTTATCGGAATCATTTGCATTACACTGTAAAATTCAATAAGTTCAGTATATTCAAAACATTTGAGGAAACTTATTACCTCAAAACATTTAAGTAAACTAACTAATTTTTTAAGTTAGAAGAACTTAAAAGTTTTGTGACAAGTGGGGCAGGGCCAAGAGCCGTGGAAACGGAGCAAAGCCAGTGTCTCTCATTAACAATCACATCACAGGCATCCCGTCGCTCTCACAGTTCTCAGCTTTACGATTCTTTACGAATCTTTTGTTTCAAATTAGTGGTTCGGAGAGTGTATCAAACTGCCAAAGTCACGTGATTTCAGTAAACGAGGCTTCATTATGTCATAAGTGTTTTGAAATTTCAATGGTTCACCACTGGGGGGTGTGACTTTGGCAGTTTGATACACGCTTCGAACCACTGATTCGAAACAAAAGATTCGTAAAGCTTCGAAGCTTCAGTGTTTTGAAATCACCCATCACTAGATATTGTTCAAAGTTTATTTATAAAGCACTTTTTTAAAAACAGCAAGAGTTTATCAAAGTGCTGTACACACATAAAAGAATAAAAATATAAATGATATAACAGTCAACAACACAAAAAAGACAATAAGACACAATAAAACAATAACAAAGCAGCGTTCACATAGCATCAAATGCCAAACTATAAAAATATGTTTTTAGGCTAGATTTAAAAACAGCAAGTGTTTGAGCCTGTCTAATGTAGATGGGCAACCTATTCCAGAGATTCGGGCTGCCACTGCAAATGCTCGATCACCCCTGCTCTTCAACTTTACCCGTGGGACAGCTAAAAGCAAATGGTCAGCGGACCTAAGCGCTCTTGGCAGAGCATAAAGCTTAATCAAATCGGAAAGATATTTAGGTGCTAAACCATTAAGAGATTTAAAAACAAATACCAAAATCTTAAAATGAATCCTAAAATGGATAGGTAACCAGTGGAGAGAAGCGAGAACGGGAGTAATGTGTTCCCGCTTTCGTGTACCCATCAGCAGGCGAGCTGCCGCATTCTGGACCATCTGCAGTCTGGAGAGAGAGGCCTGACTAATACCTATATAGAGGCCATTACAATAATCCAGGCGAGTTGAGATAAAAATATGAACAATTCTTTGAAAGTCATTAAAAGACAGGAAAGATTTCACCTTGGTGAGTTGTCTCAATTGGAAAAAAAACTAGATTTAACTACCGAGTTAAACTATTTGTCCAATTTAAAATCACAGTCCATGATAACACCTACATTTTTTACATAGGGCTTCACGAGTGGATTCAATTCACCAAGGTCCAAATCTAATGACTCACAAGTACCTCCCGGCGTAAACAGCATAACTTCTGTTTTATTTTCATTAAAGTTAAGGAAATGTTGTGCCATCCAGGCCTTAATTTCCTCAAGACACTGCAATAGGGGCACTAAAGAGCAGGCATCTTTTCATTTCAAAGGCAGATAAATTTGTGTATCATCTGCATAACAATGAAAAGAAATACCAAATTTCCTAAAAATATGTCCTAAGGGGAGCATATACAGGGAGAACAAAATAGGCCCCAAAATGGAGCCCTGGGGGACCCCACACGTGAAAGAAGCAGTTGATGAGACAAAGTCTCCTAAACGAACTGAGAAAGTTCTTTCGGACAAATAGGATCTAAACCATCCCAACGCCATATCCTTAATACCGACACATTGTTCTAAGCGTGTAATCAAGATCTTATGTATCAAATGCAGCCGAAAGATCTAGTAAAATTAAAATCGCACAGTCCCCTGAGTCAGTAGCCAGTAACAAGTCATTAAAAACTTTCAACAGTGCAGTTTCTGTACTATGTAAAGATTTAAAACCAGACTGAAACACTTTGTGAATACCATGCAGATCTAGAAATGAATTCAACTGTCCAAACACAACCTTTTCCAGTAGTTTGGAAAGAAATGGAAGTTTTAAAAAATGGGTCTAAAATGAGCAAGAACTGATGAATCCAAATTAGATTTCTTGATTACTGGTTCCACTGCTGCATGTTTAAAAGACTTAGGTACAACTCCCAGGGCCAGGCTACTATTAATAATTGCAAGAATTTTAGGACCAATAGTTTGAAATGAATCTTTTAGAAGACACGGAGGAACATAAATTGTTGAATAAAGTCGTTTTTTTTTTTTTTTTTTGGTGCACAAAAAGTATTCTCATCGCTTCATAACATTAAGTTTGAATCACTGTAGTCACATGAACCGTTTTAAATATGTTTTTTAGTAGCTTTCTGGGAATCTGAAAGTGTTAATTATCTTGCTGTCAATGGAGGCCTCACTGAGCCATCAGATTTTATCGAAAATATCTTAATTTGTGTTCCGAAGATGAACGAAGGTCTTACGGGTGTGGAACGACATGAGGGTGAGTAATTAATGACAGAATTTTCATTTTTTGGTAAACTAACCCTTTAAATACTTTTTTTCTATACATATTTAGCTGTGTGGATTCAGATAAAATCATCTTGCAAATTGATAAATGCAAATTAATTTGGTATTTATGTGCAGACTTTCTGGTGGAACTGAAATTAGATCAAGAGCTTCATGTGTTTGACCTCCACTGCTGCTCTAACAGATTGACTGTCTGCCAACCAGATGCTTTTGCTTCACACTTTGCTTGAGAGTTTTTGACACTTTGGTTTAAAAGTTTGCGCTGTTAAAGGGCAGGTGACAGCTTGTGGAATTCCTTCAGTGTACGCTGAACTAGATGCTGCCAGACAGGATGACAAGGGGCACCTGTCGGATTTCTGCTGTCTGACTGGTTGCTCATTTTGTCAAGAGGACATGGACAGAAAAAAAGGCCCAAGAGGTTCGTTTTGGAACCTTTTATGAACAGCTAAAACGGTTGCATTGTTATATTTATGAGGAAATATGTTTTAACTGCCACACTAAAGGGAATGCATTTTCTAATCTTATAATATTTTGTAGAAATTGATTTCCGCTTCAAAATGAAGTGACATTGGATTTGTCTATATAGCCTGGGGAGCCCAAAGAGAGTGAAAAACAGTATATTCTTATACTTTTATTGTCTTTTATTGTCAGATTGGAGTTTTCCAGTTGATAAAATGAGTGAAAAAGCCATAGAGCCTTTAATATCACAGAGACTTAAAGGTGGACTCACATCAGTAAACCAAAAAGACTGCCCTAGCAACCTACCTGAACATATTAGCAACCAAATAGCAACACCCTGGCAACCACTCAGAATACCCTAACATCATGACAGTATGCTTACTTCACGAAATGTAAAGTAACAGAATGATCTACATGTTATCTATCATGAACAATATATAAAAATCACAAATACAGTAAGCTGTTTTAAACAGATTTCACAGTCCTTAAAGGGGTGGTTGATTATGATTTCACTTTAGTTAGTCTGTAATGATGCTGTTTGAGCACAATATCTGCAAAGTTACGACGCTCAAAGTTAAAGGCAAAGGGAGATATTTTCATTTACAGAAATTGCTTTTTAAGGACTACAACAAACGGCTGGTAGGGACTACAACGAGCTTCTTCCCGGGTTAGTGACATCACTAACCCTAAAATTTACATAAACCCTGCCCCCGAGAACATGCAACAAAGGGGGCGAGGCCATGTTGGGCTGCTTTAGAGAAGAGGAAGAGTTGTTGTAGTAAAGTGTTGTTGCCATGCCGTCATTTTAGACCAGACTTCTTCACAAACGAGGGTCAATTCAATGCTGGATTTTGCACAAAAGTTTAACATGATGGTACATGCTAGTTGATGAGTTGAATAAACTCAACAGCAACTACATAAATTTATCCACCAAGCATTCAGAAACGTCCAGTTGCATTCTAAAAGTTGTAACTTCTTCCTGAGTCTCTCCATCAGTGTTCGACTCCGGTTTGAACAATGTAAGGCTGAACACCGTTACTGACAGTCGACATTTTGGCTGCGTGAGATTCTCCAGCTTTGTTGTTGTTGAGCAATCGAAGCACGAGCTGTTAAAGCTCCGCCCTCTTCTGGAAAGCGGGCCGGGAGAAGCAGCTCATTTGCATTTAAAGGGACACACAAAAGGCGTGTTTTTGCTCACACCCAAACGGGCAAATTTGATAAGCTGTAATACATGATCTGTGGGGTATTTTAAGCTGAAAATTCACAGACACATTCTGGGGACACCAGAGACTTAAATTACATCTTGTAAAAGGGGCATTATAGGTCTCCTTTAACAATATTTAGCAATGGACTATAATGCATCAACCTGCAAATGTTTGATTCCTTGTCAGTCTGTGTCCATGATGCAACATAGACTCATTGGAAAAACATGCCAATAACTTACCTATACATACACTTCACTGCAGTATCCAGTTTAAATGAACACTAGTGGCAGTAAAACACCAACAACTTTAATTCCTTTTCACACAAATTATGATTACAGGGGTAGATTATCCATTGATAACAACTATGTTATGTTATGTTATGTTATGTTATGTTATGTTATGTTATGTTATGTTATGTTATGTTATGTTATGTTATGTTATGTTATGTTATGTTATGTTATGTTATGTTATGTTATGTTATGTTATGACCTCAAAAGACTTTTACCATAGTGCATGATTTGTAAACTAATACATTTTGACATTTAAGTAAAATTGTTTGGGAGCTCACTTGGTACAGTATTGCGATTGTGATGTGAAGCACTTGGGTTCGAATCATGATAAAAGAGATAAAATTGATAAAAGAGATAAAAAGAGATAAAATAAGATTTCATTTTAGAACTGCTATATGTAGAACAACCAACGTTGCCAGATTTGCGTTCATCTGTTTAGAATAAAAGTCACTTTTAGTGCCACTCACCAGAAATGTACCAAGTGCCACAAAAAATGCAAGAAGAAACGTAATATCATTGTGTAGAAAAGTGCAATTCAAGCCATGTTGTAAGACGTAATGTGTAGGCAGTGAAAAAATTGAGCAATTTCAGAACACACCTGAGTGGAACAAAACGGTCAATCATTTATTGATCAGAAAATAACATACTTGAGACATGCTTTCACAAGTGTGTCTTCAAGTAAGGATATTTTATCAGACTAAAGAAATAACAGAATGAAAAAAAAAAAAAAAATCAGATTTACGGTGATTTTCACTCCATTGTGTTTGTTTTTCTGGCCAAAGAAACACCCTAGAACTGTTTGCATGAGCAAAAACACTTCATTTTGTTCAGAAAATCTACTTGCTCAGTTCTTCTGTGGAGGAAGACAAAAGTGCATGAAATGTTGACTTCAGTATGATCTATTGTGCTAGATACTCCACTGTAGTACCGTAAAGGTCAATCAAAATCCATAAAGCAGTTGCGTAGTGACAAGACGACCGACGTCATTAGACAGGGATGGAAAAGATGAGGCATTCTGACCATTGACATTTAGTCATTATTCTACAGATTTCATTACAAAAGTATTAATATATTGTTTCCAGGCTTTTTGCATTATCAAGATTATTCTAAACCTGCCGGCATGTTGTGACTGAGAACTATCCGTGAGTGTCTTCAAATGCCATCTCGTACTAGGGTGCAGAAGTGCAGGGATATCTGAAGGCATGTTCATGAGGCCATCTTCATAAACAATCTCAAGGCATTTTACATGCTAAAAAGACTTGGAGTCATTGTGACAAACATCTGTATTTTAAAAGTAACTTGTTTTTGCTTTGCACTTTTAATATGAATTTTTGATTAGATTGATTTTGCCTTATTAGGACACCTACACACAAGCTCAGTGGTTCTCATCTGCTTTTTTCTTCAGGACCCAGATTTTACATTGGGCATGAAGTTGATTAAAGGCCCACTGAAGTGCCTTGGAACGCGCAGCTTTATTCACTGTGTTGATGTAATTTCCAATGAAACAGGAAGACAGGGCGGGATATATCTAGAAGCTCCTCCCCTTTTCAAGCTTGGCCAGAGTCGTTGAGCTCATAAAACCCAATTTTCCTTATAATCTCTAACCGTTTCTCCTCCATATCGCTTTAAAATATAGCATGGTTTGTAGAATTCAAATGTGTCCGAACGGTTTGTGGTCTGTGCCATATGATCCGCTCTGTGCTTTCGTGTCTTTGGGCCGGAGCAAACTGTGCTCACGCTACTGACGTGACACTAACGTGACAGTGACAGTGACTTCATTCGTGTCAGTGGAAAGCATATTTACACTGTCTGAATCGTTCCCTATCCTCTATATAGTGCACCTTGTGCCATTCCCCATATAGAAACTAGTAAATGTGTGAACAAATGACCAACTTCAGCCGCAGCTTCAGCGTCTGTTTATAGTGTAGGAGGGGGCGGGACTTCAGATTCTAGAGAGCATTTGATTGGACAGAAGGTGATCCATTTTAGCGGAAGTGAGAGACTGTAAGTTTTGAATGCTTATATCTTCTAAATGCGAATTTTGTCATTGTTTTGGGACACTGCGATAGTCGGTGTTAATGGTGTTATCAGTGTTCAGCCATAGAGCTTCCATAGGAATTAACTGCAAACAGTCACTCTGCTCTGCGCCCGTGGACACGCACCGTAAGCGATTTAAAAGCGAGGTGGAAAAAGAGGGGAAAACTCCAGATCCGCCCCACCCCGGTGATGCCGGTATTACTGTTGTTGTCACATTTTTGATTAACCGGTGGGAAAATTCCTCACCATCACATCCCTAGAACACACCAGCTTATTCATAACCTTAAGGCTAACATATTCATACTAAAAGCTAAAAAACTTAAATTTTGATTTCAGGGGGACTTTAATATAATGGTTTTCAGGGATGCGATGCAACCTGTAAATTTTGTCTTCTGTCTGCTTTTGAAGTCAACAGAAAAAAAAGAAAAAAACATTATTATTATTAAGTAATTAATTTATTTTTTTGCTGTCATCACAACAGACCCATTTGGACTACACCAACAGTTAAGTTTTTTTTTTTTTTTTTTTTTTTTTTTTCCTGTAAGTAGCAATTACAGACATGTGTCTTGTTATGTTTTTAAATTTTTAAAACTACATTCATAACCCTTTTACGTCTGTAATGTGAAGGATTTCGGAGGACACTCAGTGAGAATGCAGGGTGGGACTTGATTTTATATTTTATTGGGAATTGATATGATTGTAAAAAAGTATCTATTTTACAGGTGGTTGAAAAAAATGGTTGACAAATATGGTTTGTCGTTTTATAGGCTTTTTTTTACCCCGTTGGAATAGCATGCAAGGATGAATGATTTGGATTTCATGTCAATCAACGTAAACCATACATCCTTGGAAAATCGATCTGGAAATTTCTGCTCCCGACATTTGCATCAGTCACGCACTGTAATAAAAAAGCAAATGCCAAGTCCTCACAAAGCTATTAAGACGATATTAGCCGTTCTGGTTAATTGTGTTATTAATGAACGATACAATTGAGGCCCCTCATTTTGTGCTCGCACGACTTATTGACTCGTACGAGCACAAATCAGTCTGACATTTGGCTCTACAGCAAAGCGGGGACAACAGAACAAGAGATGCTAAACGCGACCTCCATTATCCATTTTGAAATCATGTTCAGAAACCATGATCCGCATAGTGTTTAATAGAGTTTTATATGCATGAATGTAAATTGTTTGTGGATGATTGCCACTCAAATTGTGGCTCCTTCTCTGCTGTGTCGCTGTACAAAATGACCTTTAAATGATTTCCTTGTGTAGTCATATTTAAGTGTATAATGGACTTTCTTATTCTAGGCCTTTATTGCACCAATTTCACCGACTAGAAGACTTTCACTAGACCTCCCTCTCTCTTTCTCTCTCTGTCTCATTTTCATCTTTTACCATCATAAATTTTGTTGGTACTCTGATGCTTTTGTGGGTGCCTTTAAATCTATCAGCCAACACAGAGCCACGCATGAGAGCGTTTAGCAGATCTCTCACGAGAAGGGAAACAGTTTCCACCCCTTAATTTACTGCCAGGAACGGCCGGCTGACGCAGTCACGGCTAAGTAGCCGACTGTGCTGCCGGATCAATTCTTCTGCAGCTGTCACATTCTCCTTCTTGATTTTATCAAGATTGGCCAATCTGTAGCTTTTGTAAAGTACAGACTGAGCATTTGAAATGAATCTGGGCTGTATACCAGTTTCTGAGAGATGACAATTTCAAGAAAATGTGTCAAGATAAAAAGCTACAGCAACCTATAACAAGAAAGCTTGAAAAAAAAAAAAAAAAAAAAAAAATGTTTTTTAATCCTTACATTCTTTATATAATATGAAACTTAGTAGATTCAAGTATGTTTTTGCATTTTTAGAAGATTTGAGTTGTTCCTATTCATGCAAAAGTCGCCTGCTTGTTGCCTAGACATTGCTAGTGCACTGAAAAAAAAAAAAAAAAAAAATCTAAATTAACTCATTTTATTCAAGTCAAAAATATTATTTAACATCACTGAATCAACCTAAATAATTTATTTTATGGGTTAAATCAGTTAGAAATAGCTCTTTAAGGTAACAATTGCAGGTTTCCTTTTTTTTTTTTTCTAATAAAAAAATTTTGTTTGGGGGTCAAAGAAAGTAATATGATGCTTTACCTGTAAATATGAAAATACATTTCTAGCTCTGACTGATTTTAAATTGTAATTTTGGCAACCCCTGAAATGGGTCATACCATTAACGTTACCTGAGCAGTTGAATTAAATGTGCTATAAAACCACGCTCGTTCAGGATATGCATTTATTGCATAGCCGAAGACCATAATGTGTTTAAAATACATATACACAGTTCAGTTGAATGATAACATTTGCCCTCTTTAATGCTGTTAATCTGAATGTATGCTACAAAGCAAACTGCTGAAAATATCCTCAACAACAACACTGAAATAGGAGCGCACAGTTTATCTGTCAATCAATCGTGTTTGAAAGTTGCGTTCACTACTATACTGGTAGGTATATATACATATACCCCCCAACTCTCTGGCTCCCTGAAGGCCATTATGTAATTCGCATTAAGGTTAGTAGAATAAATTGACATGTACTTGCAAAGATATTTTTAAACCTTATGTATCCTCGCCCCTTTTCTGTCTTCAGGTTTGTAATTTCACAGCATGAAGGTAAGATCTTACGTATTTATGAATGAACTGATCATTTTAAAATAATCCAGGTCTACTGATATTTATGACATCCGCTTCAAACGTGCTCATGACAACTTTAGTTAAAGGTCCAATGTGTAAATTTTAGCAGCATCTAGCAGTGAGGTTGCGAACTCCAACTAACAGCGCACACCCCTCGCACCCCTCCCTTTTGGAGAAGCTATGGTGGCCGTCTGGCCGACACAAAGATGTCGTCGTCTGAGACAGCAGAGAGTAGCCTGTGTGAAGCAATGAAGTTTCTTCTTCTAACAAAGAACGGTCTCTGCTTCTAATAAACCAGAAGACTACTACTACTACTACTACTACTTCATGCGTATTGAAAGTAGTGACGTTGCAAGCTGCCTCTAAAAACACGAACGATTTAGAAGAAGAACAACATAGTGACTAAACGCGCTCTGTAGAGTGTATGTCCATTTAGGGCTGCTGTAGAAACATGCCGGCGCATAATGTCAACTTGACATGGAGGGGGGATCCGTGGTGTATGAGATAGAAATGGCTCTTTCTAAGGTAATAAAAACATAACGGTTCATTATGTAAGGTCTTTATGCACCACTGAAAACATAGTTATGTATATTATATTGCATTTCTGTCAATAGATCCTCCCAAATTTGACACATTGCACCTTTAACTCTGAAATAAGTAAATCCACTTCACCAGCAAATTACTCTTTGACAGCGATGCCATAGAAATAGACAGAGCTACATTTTGTACAAGGCTACTAGGATTCGTTTTCCCAAAGATCCTGTTATTTTATTGTTGAATGACAATTCTCAATTTCCTCTAAGTGAGAAGCTACGGAAATTTTGGATAGCTGCCATGACTGCTGCAAAGAAGCTACTAGTTCAATGTTGGAAACCTCCTCATGCATTGGTTACATTCTTTATTTGAGATACTACAGTATATCTGGAACTGTCATCTGCACGGGCATGAGGTAATAGTGGTTAAAAAAGTTTTTTTTTTCTTTTATTGCAAAAAACAGAGATCAAACACAAAATTCTAAAGATGGCTGTGGGCTTGTTTCTCTAGCGCTTAAGGTCTATAGTCAGTAGAACATCTGTTGGGGGATCATCAAAATAAAGTGTTATTAAGTCTACTAATACTCTAATGACTGCTAGTTGACATGTAGTTGCAAAGTTACTTATAGTTAGTAGAATGTTTATAGTGGACTATCAAAATAATGTTTTACCTTGCATACTAACTATTCTAGTCAACATGATGGGGAAAGGATCAATAGCAGTTCGAGCTGAACTTTGTACAGTATTTGTGAACTTATTTAGTTTATTCAAACAAACTGTATGAATACTCCAGACCATTCTGTACGAATTGTGCTCATTAATTTTTCAAATGCATCTTTTTGGTTTGGCTTTTGATGTTGCAGGCCATGTTCTCGACATTTCAAGATGCTTATTGACTCCTTGAAGCCTTTAAAGTTGCAGATACTGTATCATCCAAACAGCAGGCAGTCTGGTTTCTGTAGCAGTTTTCTTTGTTTTTCCTTTTGTTTGTTGCTTGTTTATTTTGGATACAGTTAATGAGTCAACAACTTTTGTGTAGATGCAGTAGGCCCCATTACTTTACCCGAGAATCAGCAATACTTTCTCTGCCACAACACATTTTCATCCATATTAAGAGGTCAGACTGCCAGCAGGCTGAAGCCTTGGACCTCATTAGCATCATTGGTGATAGCAAGTCTACTAGTGTACTGATGGGCAATATTGGGAGTTGACTGACCTCCAAGTAGATGGATTCAAGGTTCGAAGATGTCTAGAAGTGGACTAGTCATTTGAGCAACTGGCTGCTGTCAGGCCGAAAGTGAAATAGGAAAGTCTGTCAGCTGCTTTGCCATGACAAAATGAGGGAGAAAGGGATCAGCATTAGGATAAATAAATGTCCCATGTTTTAGACCATTTCCAAGCACTTTCAGGTATACTGTTTCTCAATGACAACATCAGGCTTAAATAAAAGATGAAAAGTGCCTGGCCGTGTTTAGAGCACTTGAATGATTCACTTCACTATGCAGAACATAACAAGGCTTCTTGCTATGCTGCTCTAGAGTGGAGAATTTAATGTCAGCTTGTGAAAGGAGATTGATTTTATATGTACTATACTACTGACACAGAACTTAACATGATGCTTGTTATTTGAGGTCTGATTCTTGCGCTTCCTTCTTATGACCCCATGAAATAAGCTTTGTAGCTTTTTGTCTGTTTGCTTTTGATGTCGTCTACTATATACCCTAGTGTGGTTGCATTTAAAATTTATTTTGCATATACAATATTCAGTCTTTTTCTTCTAAGAAAAAAAAAAAAAAAAGAGTCATCATCTTGCATGCAGGGGCAAATACAAATGTTTGCTCTCTGAAATATGAATATCCCTCCTCCTAATACTACCTGCTGGCAAATAGCAGCGGAGAGTTGCAAATCATGGTTCATGGCTATGTTGTAAACATCATAGCTTGGAAAGAAAAGTGTGCTCTCAAGAGATTTCATGGGGCTTTGCATTTTTCATAATTCAGTGTTTGAGTGAGATAAAACTCTGACTAGACTTGTGAATTTGTGTCTTTTTGACTGATTCTTGACTATGTTGGTGACAATGCAATATTCATGCCAGGGCCTAAAACTAACTTTTTACCACACCTGCCAATGGCCGGTGACTTAAGAAAATGTACCGGCCATAAATATTTTTTTGCAAAAACAGGCAGTAATGACCCCAAGGGCCCTAATTTAACTATCTAAGCACATGGTCTGAAGCGCATGGTGCATGTGCACTTAGGGCCTGTCCGAATCCTCTTTTGCTAGTTTAACGCCGGAAAAAATGGTCGGTGCATGGTCCAAAAGGGTTGTACCTTTTGGTCCAAAAGGGTTGTACCTATTCTCTTAATGAGTAATGGATGTGTTTTGGGATGTAATGCGCAATAAACCAATCAGAGTTCCATCTCCCATTCCCTTTAAAAGGTTAGTTCACCCAAAAAATAAAAATTCTGTCATTAATTGCTCACACTCATGTCATTCCACACCTGTAAGACCTTTGTTTATCTTCGGAACACAAATTAAGACATTTTTGATGAAATCCGAGAGGTATATGACTCCTCCATAGACAGGAATTTAACTGTATTTAACTGTATTAACTGTAAAAATACATGTGTGTATTGCCACGATTGGGCAAATAATTAGCCAATTTCATTCGTCATTACTGCAAATAGGTAATTCTGATACATGTAATGACTATCCATTATGACACGTAGGCATTTTTATCTTTTTACATTTTACATTGTTATCCTTTTATTTTTAATATTTGGCATGTTTGTGTGCCTTGTGTGTAACAAGCAGAGTATAATATCCGCCTATAGGCGCATATTACTAACGGCCCTTTAAAAATAAATAAATAAATAAATAAATAAAATACTGCGCCATTTACTTTAGACCAGGTTTTTGTTGGTCAATGGTGCAGTCGCTTTCAGTTGCCTCAAAATAGCAACACATCAACAATGCGCCTGAACACACCTCGTTTTCAGACCATGGGTGAACAGATGAGCCCGAGTGCATTTGCTATTTAAACAGCGTGGGTGCTGGAGGTGAAAATGATATCTGTGTCGGGCTGAAACTAGCAAAGAACACTTGCAATGCGCCTGGCGTCGCATTGCGCTGTGTGTATGATAGGGCCCCCAAATGTTTAGATACCAGTGAAAATTCACAATTCTCTATTCCAATTTTGACACCACAGCTAAAACTGCTAGCCTAACTAATATAAATTTAAAACATTATTAAAGACAAGTAAACAGTCAGTAATAAAATAAGAACAAATAATCAAATTACAAGCAAATGCTCAAATAAATACAATATAACAAAGATACAAATAAAATAAACTGCTTTTCAGGTTTTTCAGGTAGGTCTGGCAGTAGTTTTCAGGTACAGAAATTTAATAAATTAAGCAAATGTAAAATAACACTGCATAGTCTTCACTGTACAAATTAAATGCCATTATTAATTAATCCTTATTAAAGTTATTCAGTCAAGAGCAGTGAGTGATTTTTTTCTTTGTCCTTTGTTGTTTGATTAACATTAAAAACAGACAGCAGCAGGAATATTAGGCTGCCGTCACTTTAGCGGGCAGTCGTGGCCTAACGCTTAGTAAGTCAGACTGGTAACCCGAAGGTTGCTGCTCTGGGTTCGTGTGTCCACGGTTTGCAGTGTGTGTGTGTTCACTACTCACTACTCCTCATGTGTTTGCACTAACTTGAATGTCACTTTCACTTTAAGAGCGAATGCACGGATATAATATACTGATACTGTACATGCGTTTACTTTGTCAACTGTTTATGTTCTCTTAAAACATAACTGACTATCAGGGCCGGTTCTAGACATTTGGAGGCCCTAGGCAAACTTTATGTTGGAGGCCCCCCACTCCACACCCCTCCTAATAAAAAGCACTTAAAACAAATATTATTCCTTACCTTTTTATTTAACATCTGTTATTAAAATTTGTATATTTTTATATACACATTTATATATATATTTGTTTTATTTTTATATGTCCATATTAATCAAACTTTAACTAAGATAATCTCTTACTTGTTTGTTGAGGATGCTATCGTGTTTTTTTTTTTTTTTTTTTTGTAAGTAATTTGTTCAGTAATTTATTTACAGTAGCCTGACACACCCGCCCACTGTTTGGGATAATAAACTGTTTTGCCTACTCTATAAGCCTACAGTAAAATGAAAGAAAAGGAAAACCACTTCAGTAAATGAACATCATGCCTTAATCATTTTTGGACAGGATTTCCCCCTCCTGTTGAACCAATTTAAACTATATTATCATATGTATTGCAGTGCAATACTTCAAATATGCACTATACACTCTTAAAAATAAAGGTTCCAAAAGGGAGTTTTTACAGTGATGCCATAAAATAACCACTTTTGGTTCCCCAAAGAACCTTTCAGTAAACAGTTCTTAATGGAACCATTTTTTTTTTTACTTATTGTGAAGAACAATGTTTTTTTTTTGTTTGTTTTTTTTTCCATAGTATTTTTTTTTCATAACACCTTTTGTGTTATGGAAAGGTTCCGTGGATTTTAAAGGTTCTTCATGTAACCACAGATGCCAGTAAAGAACCTTAATTTTTAAAGAGTGTACACAAATCAACTAGCCTACTATAAAAGTGAATGAGACAAACTACTGTTACGTGTGGTGCTGCAGGGATGAGGCGAATACAGAGATCCACACTTGTATGGGCTTTAATAAACAATCCAGGAACACGGAAACAGCATACACACATTAAACAACAACAAGAACGGACAAGGAGTGCAAGGAGTGAGTCCAAACTTAAAGGGAGTGCTGACGAGGACAACAGGTGCTGGGAATCCGGGGAACATGGCGGGAAGACTGATGAGGGAAGTGCAGACAGGTGTGGAGAACAGGAGGATGCTGGGAAACGGAGTCCGGGAAGGCGTGGATGTAACAACTACTAAGCATAAATACTTAATTAGCCTACTTTATAAAATTGTATGCTTATTTTTCAATAAATATAACAACAATATTTAGTTTTGATAAATGAAAGTAAGTATGTAATGTAAACAGCAAAATTTAAAAGATACAGACAGTTGAGGTAGGTAGGCCTACTGTTTTTGAAACATTAAAAAAAAAAAAAAAATACTCTAGTGCTGTAATAGCCTACTCTAGCTCTTTGACTTTGAATTCGAACTTTGCTTTTACCTCAGTAGCGTAGTCAGCTCCCGACGCAATGTCATTCATTACGCACAAATTCAAAGTGTCTACAGTCTGGACGCGTCGACAGCACTCGCGCTCTTTTAAACTCATAAACCAGCAAATGATCAATCCAGAAATAACGCTGATCGACAGAACAAGTTTATTTTTAGAATACATTACAGTCAATCCAAAAGAGATGCTGACAACTCACACACCTACATTACGAACTGCACTTCTTTGCGTGCCTGTTTAGCCTTTGGCTTTGCACCCCACAAATGATGTTCGTTTCGGCGCAATCATAATTCAATGACTTAAAGTCAGTCAGCTGCAGAAAAGTTACATTTTCGTAC
This sequence comes from Mylopharyngodon piceus, assembly GCA_039654765.1. Lineage (NCBI taxonomy): Eukaryota > Metazoa > Chordata > Actinopteri > Cypriniformes > Xenocyprididae > Mylopharyngodon > Mylopharyngodon piceus. The sequence continues at coordinate 15,025,029 of CM077440.1, read as the reverse complement.
CTTTTTTCATATATTCAGAAGGTGGGACCCACTTTGATACGGTGACAATAGTTGGTTTCATTACAGGTGAGAGTCACTGTCAATTCATATCCAATGGAAAAAGAGCCTAGTATTTTGCTATGGGGATGTTATGGTAATGGAGGCCCCTCCTCCATGCCCGAGGCCCTAGGCAACTGCCTGCTCTGCCTATAGGTAGCGCCGGCCCTGCTGACTATGTTTACTAGTATACTCACTATTTTTTGACAATTTTGTGAGGATCTGTTGCTCAAGTGCAAGAAGATGTGAAAGAGAGCTCAGTTTAGTATTCAAGCGCTGTCTGAGACGCTACTTTCTGGGCGTGCGCTTTGGATGAGTAGCGAGTAACAGAATGAACTCCATTTTGCGTCTTCTTGCACTTGAATATTTAAATTGTCAAGGCTTAAACTTTCGTGACAATGCAGTGCTGGCCCGTCAACTGTCCCGAGTGTCGTCGCATTTCTTTATGTTCATACATTTTAGAATTCATTAAAATGTTACCGGCCAACAGGCGAGTGACACCATTTCATATACTCGCCAACGCCAATTTTTACTTGCATTTGGCATTTGGCGAGTGTTCATTTTAGGCCTTGATTTAAGCTGTTTGTTGCATGCAACCAGTGCAACTATGGACCTGTTCACAGCTGGAACTGAACGTTACTTTATTATTATTATTACTTTGTTTCAATCTGGCAAAATCACAATGGAATATGTCTGGAGCAATATGTGAGATAGGCAGCTGTCAGTGGACCTCACACACTGTTCTCCAGCTGCAAGGAACATGTAAAAGCTATGCTAACAAGCTGTTCGAAAACAAGTGATACACAAAGCAACTGCCAGACCATTTTATCACATCAGCTGTACTATTGTATATTTTCTAACAGTATACTTCTATTATTGACATTATATTGCTATGTTCATATATTATATCAAGTTATGACAATGTGTCAAGGATTGACTGGTTAGCATGACCTCTTCTGTAACTACCTCTGCTCCTAAAAATAACATCTTTCTTCATTGATTGGTATATAAAAGTTTGTTTGTTTGTTTGTTTATATTTATTTATTTTACATATGTTTTTTTTTCTATTTTATTTCATGTGTTTTTATTTTATTTTATCTTATTTCCCAGATGTTTATTTTATTTTATTTTATTTTATTTTATTTTATTTTATTTTACAAATGCATAATATAATTCCATTCGAGAGATTATGTGTGTGCATCATCAGTCATGACAACATTTTCCTGTGGCTCTAGATTGATTAGTCACATGACATCTTGAGTGAAACGCTTCAAATGATTGACTCAAAAAGTGGATCCATTAGCAAAGATTTCAAATTCTTCTGGTGCATCCTACATGTAGATAAATTGAAATGAAGCTTTTTTTTAGTTAGCCATCACCATATAACTGCATTACAGCTAGTGAATGTGCATGACTTACATTTAGCATAAAAGAGGCAAAGAGGTTAAGTGCCCTCCAAAATATCATTAAAGACTTCTTGATCTCTGGATCGGCCTACGTCTGTTTCCGGTTCATGATGCCCATAAGGCAAGTAATCTTTTAAGTGTTATGTCAAGCCAGTACTGCGTATATTCTTACTCCCCTGACAGCACGTTTTATTGCATTGTCTGCGGCCTGAGGCTACGTAGCAGTCAAAGCTGGATATCTCCTTTAGTGACCATTCCAACGTAGCAGCTGTGCAAACTTAGCAGTATTGACTCGTGCACTTGCCCTACAGCATTAAACCAAGATGGATGAATCAAGGAGGAGCTCCTTGGCCTTGAAATAAGCTGTAATGTAATTCCAGTGCTTGTGTGATCCGTCGTGACCTCGTGTGCGCAACAATCAGCTCGTCTCAGCGAGAATTTGTGCCAGCGCTGAAGAACCACAAGAACAAAATACTGGGGCAAAAGATGTGACCTCATCTCCCAGCTCATATCAAGCCCAGCGTTCACCAAAAATAAATAAATGAATAAAGAGAAATAACTTATAAGAAAAACATGTGTAACTCTGAGGGAAAAATTCTGAGAATTGTTTAATTGTTTTATTGTTTGAATTTAATTATTTTTTATATAAATTTATAAACATTCAACATTGCTCAGTTTGAATAACAGATCATCTATAGCTTTCCATAAATGTGCCCCATCATAATTTAGATGATAATATGCCTCTAAATGAAGAATGTTTGTATTTATTTATTGATTGATTTATTTTGCTGCAATTTGAATGAAAATCATCATAAATATGGGCATATTTGGCATGTTTCATTTGTTCTTATTATTAGATTTTAATTTATTTATTTATTTTAAATGTAGTAATTTTTCATATGAATTGATGAACATTCAGCATTGCACAGTTTGAATAACAGATTGAATTTCCAGAAATGTTTAGATAATTTATGTGATCTATCTATCTATCTATCTATCTATCTATCTATCTATCTATCTGCAGCAAACTAAATAAAAAAAAAACATAATGAATGAATGATGAATGACTTACAACATAAAATGTGTAACTTTTACGGCAATATTTGTCGATGCTTTATTTTTTATTATTGGAATTTAATTAGTGTTTTATATAAATTTATAATAATTCAACATTGCTCAGTTTGAATAACAGATTGAATTTCCAGAAATGTGCATCATCATAATTTAGATGAGTATATGCCTCTGAATGAAGAATATAATATTAATGCATTTTATTTTATTTTATTTTATTTTATTTTATTTTATTTTATTTTATTTTATTTTATTTTATTTTATTTTATTTTATTTTATTTTATTTTAACATTCAAGCTTGCTTGCTTGCACCAGACTAAAATAATATTTGTGAGCAATGTTTGTCACTTTTACAGTTTAAATTGCCCTATATAAATAAATCATTTAAACCACCAGAGATTGTTTTTATCTCCTTCCTGATTAATTTCACCCTCTATAGATGCAAATTCTCTGACTTGCTTTACGATGGACTTTAAACAAAATTTCAGTCTGTGGCCTGAAAATCACCTGTTAAAGTTCTTCATCTTCAGTAGACCACATTTTCTCTGAATCTCACACTTCCCTAGCGAACCATCAGAATTTAGAGTTTTAATCGCTAATATGAACTCTGCTTAACTTGATCCTGGAACATCGTTCAGCCGGTTGAGGGGGATGATTTAAACATGCACTGAGTGAGGTCCGTTTCACTCCCCCGGTGCGTCTTGATCCCGTCAGGGTGAGAGCAATCCCAGGCATTAGCTGTAAATCCAAGACTGCAGGAAACACAGGAATGATAATGATAATCTCAGCAGACTCTTTTCAGAGAATCAAGCATAATTCTGAAGAAAGGAAGGTCAGAGTATTGAAGCATTAGTGACACATGAGCACCTTTGGGTTGAATTATTATTTCAACCCACTGAGAATACTCAACCTCTCACTTATTAAGGAATCGGCATTCAACTCGCTTCACTATAAGACCAGCACAGCGAGCTTTTAGACTAGTTTCAGATGTCAATGTATATGTTAGCAATGCAGTCACGTTCACTTTCCTATATTTTCCATTCATTGAAGTAGAGAGCATGTCATTGGTTTAAGGATTTATTGGTAATACTTTACAATAAGGTCCCATTAGTTAATGTTATTAATGCATTAACTAACAATGAGCACATTTGTTACAGTATTTATTAATCTTTGTTAACATTAGTTAATAAAAATACAACTGTTTATTGTTAGTTCATGTTAGCTCAGGTCCATTAAATAATATTAACAGATACTATTTTTATTTTATTGGTAACACTTTACAATAAGGTTCATTAGTTAAACATTAGTTAATGTATTAACTAACATGAACTAACCATGAGCAATACATTTGTTACTGTATTTACTAATCTTGTTTAACGTTAGTTAGTTAGTTAGTTAGTTAGTTAATGAAAATACAGTTGTTCATTGTTTGTTCATGTTAGTTCACAGTGCATTAACTAATGTTAACAAGATTTTAATAATGTATTAGTAAATGTTGGAATTAACATTAACAAAGATTAATAAATGCTGTATAAGTGCAGTTCATTATTAGTTTTTGTTAACTAATGTAGTTACCTAATGTTAACTAATGAACCTTATTGTAAAGTGTTACCATTTTATTTTATAATTTATTATTAAATGTTAAAATTAACATTAACTAAGATAAATAAATCTTTGAGAAGTGTTTTTCTTTGTTAGTTCATGGAACCTTATGGTAAGTGTTACTGATTTATTTAACATGCTATACTAGAAAGAAAGAAAGAAACAAACAAACAAACAAACAAACAAACAAACCCAAAGTCCGACAAACAGGAAGGGGTCCAGAACAAATTACAGTGTCTGACATAGTATACATTAGTTAATTCATACATTACTGTAACTAAAAATAACTAACATTGGCGAAAAGTGTCACACTATGTGTCTGAAATAAAAAAAAAACCTGGGGTTCAGGGTTGGGGGTCAACCCTGAATGTTCAGTTTGCAGGTGTTTTGCATAATTTAAACATTTTCCTTTAAGAGATGGCTCAGAAGGAGAGTTTCAAACAGAAATAATAAAATAAAGAGGAGTTGAGGAGAGAGAATCTGTAATCTCAGATTGGTGCATGGTGTATGATCACACTGTTCCCATTAACATTTGGCAGTTACATCAATCTTATCAGTGAATTGATAGTATTTCTATTCTATGTCATTTAGAAAATGGATGCTAAAGAAGGAAATGAACGAGATGGTTTACATTAAGTAGTTTTATTTTTTTTGTTTTTTTTTTGTTTTTTTTTTACTATTCCATTAATTAAATTTCATTTTAAGTCTTTTGACTCACTTAGATTTCCAGTCATATGTTTTATCTGCTATCCAACCCCCTATTTTTCATTAAATGGATTCTAGCCATGGACATTTGGATGTACACAGCATTCCCAAAATCACATCGAGGGAACATTACGGGTTTCCACTCTACTTTGATTGATAGCGGAGGCCTGAGCTTCAGAGAGCACCATGGGGCACGTCAATATTGAGCACACAGACCCATTCTTATCATTTCATGGGGACCTTTTCATTAGGCAAGCTGGTGTTCTGTGTTAAAAGTCCACCCTGACTCATTTTCAAATAGATTTTGCATGGCATATAGGGTCCCCCATCGCTGTCCTCCCCGTGGGGCTCTCGCCCCATTTCTGCTTTTAAAGTGATAATGTGTTTAATTCCAGCATGTCATTGATTCAGCCCCTTACTGTTTGGTTGGCTTTGACAGTGCATGGTGTTTTTGGTCTGCATATGTATGTATGTATATGCATATAAATATTTTTTTTGAGCTTTTTACCTTTTTACATATATTTAGAGCAAGAAAAAAACATACACAGAAAAAAACTGTAACATTTTATATTAAAATCATTTAGATAATCGTGCTTTATGTTAATGACTCATTCCACCACTGTTTTGTTGAACTTTGTTTGTAGTATGTTTTTTTTTTAATATTATTTAATATTCGTTTTGTGGCTGCAGTCACAAATAGTAATCTCTTTTTTTTTTTTTCTTTTTTTTTCTTTTTTTTTTTTTTTGACAACTCACTTTCCATTCTTTATCTGAATATTAAACATTGTAACAAGATTAGATTTTAGGGTATGATTTAATCTGGATATGAACCAATGTTAAGAATCATTTTCAGTAGATTTATTTGTATTCATTTTTAAAGATTTTAAACACTTTTTGCTTGACCCTCTAAAAGGATATCCAGCCTTTATGGACTGTTTGTCTGTCTTGAACAGTCTGTACTTTACTTTTCTCTCTTTTTTACTGCCTTGGACCTCTTTGAAGTCATTATATTGCATTAGCCTTCACTGACAAAAGATAGATGTGCTTTTGACCTCATTCTAAGGCCAGACAGTGTGATAGAAGAGCGTTTTCACAGAGCTTCTTTGAACATCAGAGTGTGGAGAGTAACAGGGCGCCTATTACAGGCTGGCTCGTTTCACAGAGGCCATCTGAGCACCAGTAGACATCTGTCTGTCATACGTCTGCTGAAATATGGGTTGGGTTTTTTCCTTTTACTAGATTATGTGCTTATACAAGTTTCCTGGTGACACCATAGATTTGTATAGGTCCAGGCTAGTTGTCGCATTTGATTATTCTACATTTCTCTGATATTGACACTGACTTGAGAAGAATATGTTTTTGGAAATGACCAATTTTAATGCATTTCCATGTTTAGCTGCCAAATTTTCAGAATGCTTTACCATAAGAGAGAATTTTTTTTTTTTTTCCTGAGTTTGTCTTTGATCATCTGGTCTGCTTTTGATTATCTAAATCAACAAATGACTTAAGACTCCAAGTGGAGTCTCATAAAAACATGTCAATGTCAAAAGAAATAAAAAAGAAATAAAATAAAAAAAGATTTTTTTTTTTTTTTTTTTAAATGAATACAATTAATATGTTTGTTTCTTGCAATTAAGCTCATTTCGACACAAATTCATAACTGTTTTTTTTATTGCGTTGCATTAAATTTGAATTGAATTTGAATCATTCTTTGCATAGCAAGTATTGTGGATGAAAATATGCTTAATTGTCATAAAAATGTTGAAATAAAAAATAAAAATTTTAATGATCTTAAAACATATATTTTCTTTGGTAGCAATCCATCCAAATTTCATTTCTTTGCACCTCTATGTGAGCATGAGCTGAACTCGAATAACATCCAATATTCTATTAACTTATTTTAAGAACATTTATCAATGAACTAGAAACAAAATTACTGCATTACTCCAATCTTGTATTTCTTAAAAATAAAGACCATTGAAGGAAATGATGTCACCATCCTTGAGCGATATTATTGGAGCTTCAGTTTCAAAGTTTTCAGATACACATTACATTCACAATTATTAAATCTGCATCTGTATAATAAATAACTTGTGGCTTTTACATTTTCTTTGGGCAAATTATTAATTTATTTGTTTTGATTTTGGACTGAAATATATAACATTTCTAAATCTTGAAAAAATGTGTGTAATTTGCTTTAAAAGACATAAAGTTAGGAACTTTAACTGACATTTCTGATTCATGTGAATATAAGAGCTGCTTATAGAAACCAAAAAGACCCATCTGGAAATAAGGCCAATCATGCTTCCAGCAATACCTAAACTGAGTCTCATATTATTGAGATTCAGACCGGTTTGAATGTCGCACATATGGCCGAGGTACCAATGAAAAACACCACACAATATCTTCCATTCCACTCGCATCCTCTATATTGTGGGAATAATGTGTTTACATGGAAGGAAAAAAAAAAAAAAAAAACACTGGTAAATGTTGGTAATGGGTAATGAGGTTTAGGAGCCATTTCCCAGGAAATGTCAGTAATTCCCAGCTGTCATATTTTGAAGCTTGCTTTGTTTGCATTACTGAATTATGGTCACGGCTGGGCAGCTCCAGTCTCACAGTTCACTTCCTCTGAGATCTGAAAGACTGCTTATTTGTAGCTGTAAATCAGCTCTGGTAGGGGTTGTGATTCTGAATAAAATGAATTGCACAGATGGTCGATGTGTTATAACATTTAAGCAAAATATAATTTGCCAGCTTGATCAATGAAGTTGACTTTGTGTACGTTGTTTGGATTATGAGGACTTGATTAGTTGCAGGTAAATGACTACTGAAATTGACGTTCAAGTCTCCTCTAAACCATTTTTTTACAGTCACATTTAAATATATCACACCCTTTATATGTTTATTACATATTCACAAATATTTTAGATTCTACACTGAATATACTGTACAATCTAAGAAAAATCCATAAAAATAGTGCACATTCGTATTGATTTTTTTTTCTTTCTGAATTATGCAGTTTTTTTTTTTTCTCTGTAATCCTTACAGATAATGTACTAGCAGAAAATCACCAGCACCTTTTCCATTTTTCTATGGATTTTGTTCTTACAGTGACTTATGAGCTTCCATTTCAGTCAGGATGCCTCCTACAGCAGACGGTGATGCAGCTCACTAGGTTGTTGTAACAGAGCTCATGTATACAACAACAGCATAGCTGACATGATGGTAGAAGCTAAAGCTTACAGACAGGCAGGCAGGAGCTCTCGCCACAGCTGTCGGACTCGTTGAGCAGTTGCTGGGAGAATTTGTGCTTCTATGTGGATTTGGGATCGTTCTCAAAGCATCCGAATTAGTAAGACTGAGATTGGAGTGTGTGAAGCAGGTTGTGGATCAGAGCAGCAGAGTGAGTTGGTAAAGGTCAGGAGGGTGATCCATTTAATCCAACCCTGATGGTGCCTGTGTTTTTGATGGACGTTCACAAAGCAATCTGTCATTGCTTTACTTATTATCAGCCCTTATTTTGTTTTCGTATTTTTCTGCTTCTTTCGTAGCAGGGCGCAAAATTTGGCACACTGATTGGGTTTAGTCTCATAGTATGAGCAAATCCTTTTTGTGTCTCAAAAGTTTACTTTAAAACTTTGGGGCGCTATCATACACATGCCGCAATGCGACGCCAGGCACGACGCAAGTGTTTTTTGCTAGTTTCAGCCCGACGCAGTTTTCATTTTCACGTCCAGTGCCAAGTTGTTTAAGTAGCAAATGCACTCGCGCCCATCTGTTCACCCATGGGCGTGCTGGTCTGAAAACGAGGTGTGTTCAGGCGCATTGTTGGCGTGTTGCTATTTTGAGGCAACTGAAAATGACTGCGTTTTCATTGATCAACAAAAACCTGGTCTAAAGTCAATGGCGCAGTATTTATTTATTTATTTTTGTTTGTTATTTAAAGGGCGTGTTAGTAATATGCGCCTTTAGGCGGGTGCACAACACTCGTACACCCGGCTTGTTACACACACAGGGACGCGCAACAGCACACAAAATTTTTTAGAATAAAAGGATTCCTCTCTGGAGAAGCGTTCAGTCTTTCCATTTGCAAATTCCACCATGTAAATAGCGAATCCGCCATGGTGCAAGCGCAACTGGCTTTTAAAGGGTTAATTCACCCAAAAATGAAAATTCTGTCATTAATTACTTATGTAATTACTCATACTCATGTCGTTCCACACCTGTAAGACCTTCGTTCATCTTCGGAACACAAATTAAGATATTTTTGATGAAATCCGAGAAGTATATGACTCCTCCATAGACAGCAATTTAACCACCAATTTCAAGGTCCAGAAAGGTACTGAAGACATCGTTAAAAAAGTCGATGTGACTGCAGTGGTTCAACCTTAATGTCATGAAGCGACGAGAATACTTTTTGTGCGCAAAAACAAAACAAAAATAACGACTTTATTCAACAATATCTTCTCTTCTGTGTCATTCTTGTACACTGTTTATGTTCAGCGCTTCCAGGTCCTACGTCAGAACACCGGCTCAGTATTGGCCGGTGTTGGTCACGTGAGCAGCATGATGCATGTGTGTGATGCTGACACAGGAGCCGGCCAATGGGCTTAAAAAACATACTAAACGGTGTTTTTTTTTTTTTTTAATTCAAAAAATGCAGACAGTTTCCTGTGATGGGTAGGTTTAGGTGTAGGGGGATAGAATATACAGTTTGTACAATATAAAAACCATTACGCCTATGGAGAGTCCCCGTAAACCATATATACAAGTGTGTGTGTGTGTGTATGTTTTAACCAACATTACAGCAAGGTACTTGTGCCAGAATTAGTTTTAGCATTACAAACGTTTGTCAGTGTTTTGTTCATTATACATTTCCAGATGAACAAGTTGCTGATTAAGTCTAACAAAGCCCATAGCAAAATAGCAAATTGCATTTGTCCTCATTTCATTACTTTTATATTGTATAAGTGTACCTATTGCTTGCTTCCTTTAGCAAATTAAACACCTACATGTTTTCTTTTTCTTTTTATTTATTTATTTATTTATTTTTTTCAATAGGCATCAAGTTATGATGTATTTCAGTGCCTGAAATATATTATCTCCATTTGGTGACCCCCTAATCACTACAAAATGTAAATGTACAGCCCCTAGAATAATACAATAATAATACAGATGAGCCACTGATTGGTTGATTGATTGATTGATTGATTGATTGACTGATTATGGGGAAACAAGGTGTGATATAAAATATGGTTATTTTATTTATTTATTTATTTATTTATTTTTTTAATATTTAATAGCTTATTAAGTGTAAGATGTGATAATTGTAGTGATACAATTTTAGTATGCCATGCAAGGGCACCTTGGATCATTTCTGCATTTGCATTGCATTTAAGAAAAAACACTTTTTCAAGTGGATTTTCAAGTGGCTCAAAAATCTGAGGTTTGAAAGGGCATGATGCTGATGTTCTGGACATCAAGTGAGTAAACATGCATTACGAGACACTCTAAAATAAACATCAAGCGAGTGTCCTTGCCCAGAAATCTGTATTGAAATGACAAATTGAGCATTTCATCAAATTTAACAGCAGCCAAAGCATGTCTTCATGCTAACATTACAAAGCTGTTCACCCACAACAGCTAAAGAAATCATAATAGTCATGGATAAGCTTTGAGATATTTGCGTTTTCTACTTAGAGAGTGGATTTAGGCCATGTGCATAACATTAATGACCCCTTTCTTGACGAGGGTAAGTCCGCCACTCAAACTAAATACATTCATTATGGGGTATCATATCGGCTGCATTTAATAGGATTTGTGGACAGGGCTCCACGGAAGCCCTCAAAGCATTTAATGTGCCCCTTGACTTTTTTCTTATGTAGTTTAAGCCGTGGGTTTTCATTTGACATTTTATTTTTTTTTTTTGAATGGAGCTTCCAGACTGTGCTCATTAAGGGCTTGGGAGCAACCAACGTTCGATTACCTTTGACAGAAAAAGAGGTTTTATGTATGAGCACTTAACCCTAACGGAACATTATGCAGAGTCCGCTCACTGGAGTTCTCTGTGAACATCAGAGAGCACACTACAAAGTGTGCACTGGACTTAATGAGTATAATGGCACTGAAACATATTGTCACCTGTTAGGAATTATTTTGTGACTCTTATTTTGTTCCAAATTGTTGTCAACAAATAGGAACACAAATTGTAACACAAATTCCATAATTTTAGATATTTCTTCTGAGGCAAAAAAAAAAATCTACATAAATCTCACGTGTCTCCTCTACAGTTTCAGAAGAGATCTCATCGTTGATCAGAAGTTGATTATACATCAGTTTGCAATCAAAAGTCTCAGTTTTATTTCTCTGAATGAAAATTTTATAGAATAATATTAATCATGATAAATTTATTTTATTCACATGTTTGCTTTTGTCTTCTTAACCCAAAGGAAAGTTTTATTGCTCAGAGATTGCTTTTTAATAGCTCACGAGACTTTGAAAAGAGTTTTAGTAATGTTTAATTTAAGTTTAGGTTGCTTAGGTTAAAGGATTAGTTCACTTCTGAATTAAAATTTCCTGATAATTTTACATCCAAGATGTTCATGTCTTTCTTTCTTCAGTCGAAAAGAAATTAAGGTTTTTGAGGAAAACATTCCAGGATTTTTCTCCATATAGTGGACTTCAATGGCTACCAATGGGTTGAAGGTCCAAACTGCAGTTTCAATGCAGCTTCAAAGGGCTCTACACGATCCCAGATGAGGAATAAGGGTCTTTTCTAGTGAAACGATTGGTCATTTTCTAAAAAAAAATATTGATATTGATTATATACTTTTTTAACCACAAATGCTCGTCTTGCACTAGCTCTGCGATGCGCCACGCATTACGTAATCATGTTAGAAAGGTCACGCGTGATGTAGGCAGAAGTACCGATCCAGTGTCTACAAAGCGAATGTGCAAAGACTAAGCCAAACACCCTTTAAACAAAAAAAAGGTAAAACAACGATGTCGGATGATTTTGAAGTTGGAGGAGAAAATGAGATGGAGTTTTTCGCCTTACCGTGGTACTTCTGCCTACGCCACGCATGACCTTTCTAACATGATTACGTAATGCGTGGCGCATCGCAAAGCTAGATGAGCATTTGTGGTTAAAAAGTATATATATATATATATATATATATATATTTATTTATTTTTTTTAGAAAATGAACGATCATTCCCACTAGACAAGACCATTATTCCTCGGGTGGGAAAAATCCTGGAATGTTTTCTTCAAAAACATTAATTTCTTTTTGACTGAAGAAAGAAAGACATAAACATCTTGGATGTCATGGGGGTGAGTAAATTATCAGGAAATTTTAATTCTGAAGTGAACTAATCCCTTAATTTAAGTATTTTGTTGCCAATGTTAGCTCCATACTCTCTGTATATCAACTATCTATCTATCATTAAAGGGGAAACATCTTGTACAAAATTGATACCTAAATAAATTAAAAAGATGTTTTTATATGACGTTAATAAATGCTGTTCTTTTGAACTTTATATTTATCTAAGAATCCTGAGAGAAAAAAAAATCCTCTTTAAGGAATGATATACGAAATGATAAATTATATAATAACAGATGTTTTACTGATGCTACAGCAGTTTTTAACATTTACCACGGATTGCGCATTTCACTCGCACATAGTACTGGATTTTTGGTGGTAAATTTGGAGAAGTTAGTATTTTTTATGGAAATGCAAATACATGGTAAAAATATTAATTAGCTAATTGTAACTTACCTTACCATAAAATAAAGAAACAGGACATAGAATTTATGGGACGCTTAATTTTAAGACATAACTTAAGAAGTTCTTGAGGGTTTAACTAACAAAATGAAGGAATTGTGTATTAATTTTCAAATATTCAAATATTCACACCAACAAAAACGTATGTAAACTGTAAAGAATGAATACAACAACAGACACGACATTTAGCCCCTTAGTAACAACACAGCATCCTGCTGTGTAGGGCTGGGCGATTTTTCCGATTTTTTCGATTAATTCGAATTTAATGTTTTGCCTCAATTTTATTATTTTTTAAATCGAGAAATCGCGATTTTGAATAAAAATGTTAGCAAGCGTTACAATTAGGCATGTTGACAATGCAGCAATGATAACCGTTAGGAGAAGAAAATGATCCGAGCACATGATGACGCCAGCGCGCCTGATTAACCGCTCTCATGTGACGCTCTATGAAAGTAGAACACATCACTTCTTAAGCGGCTGTTCATTCAGAAATGTGTTATTGCGTTATAAAAAATGAGACGCAGGCAGTGGAATGAGAAAAAAAAAGGCAAAGTTATTAAACGCGAGTTTAACTTTTTTAACTTGACCGCCGTGTTTTTAGAATGCCTTTTCATGGGTGAGACGCTGCAAAAGACGCGAGACACAAGTGCAATGTCGTGTCTCTTAAATAAAGACTCTGGATTCAAACTGTATTAACGTGTTTCGTTTTTTACTTTCTTCAGGCAAAGCCATACATACATATATCTCACTGGTACTTCCTAGTCGCTCTCTAGTGACATCATATAACATCACCAAACTAAAACACATAGCAACATCCATAGCAACATCACCACATGCAACACCTAAACATGTCCGCCAAACATAAAAACAATAGGACAACTAGCGCAATGGAATGCAAAAACCAGTAAAGGACTAGTACTGTATGTTTGATATTTCATGTTTACATGATGGTGACAGGCTGAAAGCTGCTGTTGTTTTCTGTTTTTACAAAGCATTTGCTGTTAATAATAGCCTATTACTGGTGTTATTTATTGCTATTACTTTTTGGCTAAGAAATATTTAGCATTTTTCTTATTTTATATTATTTCTGAGTATATAGGATGTGTTTAAGATAAGTTTGTAATGTGTTTTACAACATTTGCCTTCATATTTCAGGCATATTTTCTGCAAAGATATTTAACAAATTGTTTTACATTTACACCATGTTGATCACTTCAGGTGTGGTGCACTTGGAATGGATTTTTTTTTTAACCATATTGTTAATAAAGAGAATGTTACTTGAATCACATTGTAGTTAAGTTTTTAAGTTGACTAGTTAAACAGTAGGCTAAAAAAATAAATAAATCGAAATCGAAATCGTGAATCTGTCTATCATTCTGAAAAAAATCGAGATTTTATTTTTTTGCCATATCACCCAGCCCTACTGCTGTGAGACACAATTACTGTGAGGTATCATGACAGCACTATCGTAGGTGATATCTCAGACTTGTTGAGCTTCAATAACAGTTAAATTCCATCATACAAAGACTGCAAATGACTATTATTCCTTCAACACATTAACTCTGGCAACCGTAGGCGAAAAAGACAAAGGGTTTTATGTCAAACGGAGTGAGATGAAGAGAAAGAGCTCAAGTCTTCACTCGAGCTTGATTTCTGTGTCTTCCCGTTTTGTCAGCTGACATCCTCCATTGCAATTACAATGACTTTCCCTCTTCTAGAAGGCGGCTTGAACAGTAAAAATGGCTTCGGAGAGATTTATAGAGGTGCTTTGTTGTTCCTGTTTTTCTTTTCTCTAGCCCTTTCATTTATTCCCTCCCTGACTGCAGACACTTCCCGTAATAAACAAAATGAGCTTGGGAAATGGTGGGACTGGTGGTGATATTTCACGTTGGCGCTCTGGGGGACACCCACCACCACACTGGTTGGGAATTAGATGTTTCTTGTGGAGGAGAGACGCTGGTAATGGGAAAAAGTAGCCCATCATCCTAGACCTGTTATCGTATAAAGGTTCCAAAAAGGGGTTTTCGCAAGCAATACCATAGAGGTACCATTTTGGGTTCCCCAAAGAACCTTTATAATTAAGAGTGTCCTGTATGTCTGTTAACAAAAATGTAAGTGTTCTTCTTAATTGTGTCCTCCAAGACTTTTTAGGGTGCTCGGTTCTCAACATGACTTTAGCGCTGATGGTATTATGTTTATTAAGCGTGCCAATAAGGCCAGCGTGTCAGGTGAAGGGAAGGCACTAATTTGAAGTGGCTGCCTAAATATAATGAAAAATGTATTTGTGTTTGAGCTCAATAACTGCCAGTGGCCTTTGAGAGAGAGGTTTGACGTATTTATTTATTTATTTCTCTCTCCAACTTCAAGCTTCTGGCGAACTGAAGCAATTTATTACAAAGCTGACTTTTATTGCACTTCAATTGAGAGCCTTGGGGAATTCTGCAATGTTTTTTTGGTTAGTCCAAGCCTACAAAGATACATTGTGTTTTTGTGTATTGTTTCTTCTTTGTGCCGAAAACTCTTTTTTACACCGTGACACTCTGAATGGACAGTCAACAGATCCAACAAACAGCTTAATGCTGAGCCGTGTGTGTTTACTTCATCATAATAATACAGTCCTCTCTCACACTTTTGTTCTTTTAGTTTTGGAGTGTCTTGCCGCTTTAATGGCTTGATCCACTGTGCAGAATGCAATTTCTTATAGTATCAAGACAAAACACTCCACATACTGTTTCAGGAATTGAAAGCAATCTAAAAATGCACAGAGATTTATTTTGTGGGACTAAATCAAAGTGGGAATGGTTTTTGGACAGATGTAGGACAAAATCTAGACTTTACTATGCTTGGTTTGATTGCTTGACCCATAAATTTCTTGGGTCAGTAGATTTTTTTTTTTTTTTTTTTTTTGAGTGAACAACTCCTACAATGCATGCAAAATGTTTCAAAGGAATTTTGCATTAACATTAATAGATATTGCACATATACATTAGGGTTAATAGTTGCATTTGCAGTTACATATACATATACACCGATCAAGCATAACATTATGACCACCTTCCTAATATTGTGTTGGTCCCCGTTTTGCTGCCAAAACAGCCCTGACCCGTCGAGCATGGACTCCTCTAGACCCCTGAAGGTGTGCTGTGGTATCTGGCACCAAGATGTTAGCAGCAGATCCTTTAAGTCCTGTAAGTTGCGAGGTGGAGCCTCCATGGATCGGAATTGTTTGTTCAGCACATCCCACAGATGCTCGATTGGATTGAGATCTGGGGAATTTGGAGGACAAGTCAACACCTCAAACTCGTTGTTGTGCTCCTCAAACCATTCCTCAACCATTTTTGCTTTGTGGCAGGGCGCATTATCCTGCTGAAAGAGGCCACAGCCACCAGGGAATACTGTTTCCATGAAAGGGTGTACATGGTCTGCAACACTGCTTAGGTAGGTGGTACGTGTCAAAGTAACATCCACATGGATGGCAGGACCCAAGGTTTCCCAGCAGAACATTGCCCAAAGCATCACACTGCCTCTGCCGGCTTGCCTTCTTCCCATAGTGCATCCTGGTGCCATGTGTTCCCCAGGTAAGCGACACACACGCACCCGGCCATCCACGTGATGTAAAAGAAAATGTGATACATCAAACCAGGCCACCTTCTTCCATTGCTCCGTGGTCCAGTTCTGATGCTCACGTGTCCACTGTTGGCTTTTTTGCGGTGGACAGGGGTCAGCATGGGCACCCTGACTGGTCTGCGGCTATGCAGCCCCATACGCAACAAACTGTGATGCACTGTGAATTCTGACACCTTTCTATCAGAATCAGCATTAACTTCTTGAGCAATTTGAGCTACAGTAGCTCGTCTGTTGGCCAAAGATGTTTTTGAATTGTGTGTCCCATTACAATGTCAAGGATTTCTGAAGCCTACATACACACCAGCAGAACATGATACATTTTTAGAATAAGACAGAGTAGTAACTACAAGGTCAACTAACATTTTTTCTTTTTTTTATTCATAACACAGAGAGAAAGAATACAGAGAAGTTATTGAACAAAGGCAATGCGTCATATAAAGGGGTCGTATCATGAGTAATCAAAGTTTCCTTGATCTTTTGAATTAAAAGACTGTAACCTTCAGTGCTTAAAACTTTCTCACCAGTCCACAAAGAGCCTTTTGTAAACTGAACTACATGAACAACTCGTTCTGTACTTCTGCAGATCATCATCAAAATAAAGCTAGCACTTTATTTGTGAGAAAAGTCGCAAATGTGAGATACAGTAAGTCACAAGAGATTTAAACTGAGAAAGGTTAAGAAATAAAGTCATTTAATTTAATAAAATCACAATCATGATAAAGTGAAAACATTTAAATTAAGTAATTGAATTGGGGGATGGGGGGGGGGTATAAAAGTTTCTAACTTTTAGTAAAACGTTCTCACCAGTCAACAAAGAGCCTTTATTGAAAATAAACTACAAGAATGACTCATTCCGAACTTCTGCAGATCATCATAAAAATAAAACTGGTAATTGTGAGGGGAAAAAAAGAAAAAGAAAAGATAGTCATTGTAAGAAAAAGTTGATATAAAGTCACAATAAATCATGCAGGTAACTGAGAAAAGTTTAAGAAATAAAGTCACAATTATGAAACAGTCAAATTGTGTGATATGAAGGCCAAGTTTAATGTAATAAAATCGCAGTTGTGAGATGCAAAGTTGTAAGAATCAATATCATACTTACCATTTCATTTTTTTTTACTCTGAAGTGAAAACAGATTTAACTGAAGTAGGCTGATCGATTTTTTTATTTTTTATTTATTTATTTATTTATTTTGAGGTAAAAACTATAACTTTCAATGTTAAAAACTTTCTCACCTGTCTACAAAGAGCCTTTATCGAAACTAAACTGCAAGAATGACACATTATGAACTTCTGCAGATTGTCAGATCATCATCAGCTGCCTTGAGTCTTGTGAATTTCTGGCTTTGCTAAATACTCTGAATTATTCTTGACTGACATTTTTGCTGATTCAAAATAGTTCATATAAATGCAGCTGCTCTGAAGGTTTCTCAGCTATCTCTGTGATTTCAGACCGGTTCCTCTGGCAGTGGAGCTCAGAGCGGGACTCTGAATGCTGGATGCCCTGATGGCTTTGAATTTTCTTTAAGCTGGATTTTGTAAATGGTAACACCTTAGAGCCTTTAAAGAGGTCTGAGAAGCTTCGTTCTGTTGAATCTGTAGTCACTGAGTGTATTCACTGCTAGAATGTGAGTCTTTTGACGAGTTTCAAATCTTCTAAATCATTTGAAAGTGAATTATATCCTTTAGAAATATCAAGAATGTTTGCATTTGCAAAGCTGAAGTCTAACTTTAAGTTTGTTTGCCCCCAGTTTAATTTTATTGCTCAATGGTTCTTTCATAGCTCAGACTTCTCCTAAATTTTCCTAAAGTTCCTTAAAAAAATAAATAAATAAAAAAAATAAAAAATAATAATAATATACATAATAGAAAAATATGTTTTTTAGATGAGTCTGTAATATATTGAAGTCTGATTGCTTATAAAATAAAAATAAAATAAAATAAAATAAAATAAAATAAAAGGGTAATTATAAGGGTAACTTGTAATTGCAACTTTACATCTTAGATTTGTGATTTTAAATTGTGACTTTATATCATAATGTCACAGTCACTATCTGTCTCACCGTCCCTGAATTCCATTTCCCAGCATTCCTCCTGATCCACACCTGCACCCAGTCAGCATTATCTCATGGATTTCCTGCATCTGCACATCATCATTAGCACTTCCTATAAAGACTCACTTCTCCTGCACTCCCTTGTCTGGTCTCGTCAACCTTACCATGTTGTTTTGCCTGACCCACTTACCTGTCGATTACCTACCTGTTGTTCCTGTGATACGTCCTAGTTCTCCACCGCTGCTGTTCTCCACCGTCTCCACGCTCCTCAGCTCCCTCCGGATCCCCTGGGACACACAAAGACACCCTCAGACTCAGATAAGCCACACAAGACTTTCCCATTCCCCACCCACTTACCTGGACTGTCCTCTCACTTGTGTTGTCTCCATCGCTGTTGAATAAACCTGCTGTTATTTGTACCACTTACCTCTGTGTGCCTTGTCTATGTGCTGACACATACAATATTTATCACACAATTTGACTTTCATAACTGACTTTCTTAAACTTTATCTGTATTTTTGTTTTTGAAAGTTATGCTCAATGATACATTTATAAAAAAATATTGTAGGCCAATAAAAATACAATAAAACAGTAATATTGTGAAATATCATTACAATTTAAAATAATTGTTTTCTATTTGAATATATTGCAAAATGTAATTTATTCCTGTGATCAAAGCTGAATTGTCAGCATCATTACTCCAGTCTTCAGTGTCACATGATCCTTCAGAAATCATTCTAATATGCTGATTTTCTGCTCAAGAAATATTTATATAGATTATTATCAATGTTAAAAACGGCTGTGCTGCTTCATATTTTTGTGGAAACTATATTCTTTGAATAGAAAGTTAAAAAGAACAGCATTTATTTGAGAGAAAAAAATTTGTGTAATACTTTGTGTCTTTAGTCTCGATCGTTTTAATACATCCTGAATAAATTTATAAAATTATTTTTCCCATTTATCCTGTACTTTGATCATGGAAGATTTGCAGACCTTTTACATTCACAAACAGCTATAGGGCCTAGTACACTACATGAAAGGTAATATTAAAAAAAAAAAAAAAAAAACACAACAGGGGCACTTTAACTAGCTTAACTTAACTTATTAATTTACCCAACAAATTCTATTCAAACTGTTTCTTCGCCATGCATTTGACCTAAAAGTGAAAACTGACTGCAGAAGACATTTTACACAAATCATTATGACGATAAAAATGCAACATTTATTTTTTTCGTGCTAAAAAAAAACACTAGGACTCATGACCAGACTGCATTTGGTCTCCTATAATGAAAAGGTCAGAGAGTGTCTACCAAGAGAAACCCATCCGACGTGGGTGAGGCTATCAGAATTGATCAGGTAACTCGACAGTGTATGAAAAGCTTCAACCAAACACAGCAGGTGCGAATGATTATCCGACTACTCAAGCAACGTCCTTTAAAAGGTGAGAGATGTGCAAACCCATCGACAAAACAAGCAAAACAGGTGGTGGAAGTGATTAGCTCTAAGCATTGCAGTTTATAGCGTCAGCCAAAACTGTATCAAGCATTTGGCTGCGGCAAGCACACGTTCAATGCCACAAGTGCAATTGGAAAAAAGAAGAGGGGAAAAAAAGGAAAAAAAAAAAAAAAAAGTGCCAAGTGCAGAAACACCAAATGCCAGGTATGTGATGTTCACTTGTATCTTTGAACAGGATTTATTTCCAGGTATAACTGTGTACTCAAAATGTGTCTTTGACTCTCATTTATAGTTAACTATATTTTAAATAAACTTCAAACAAAAAAAAAAAATTGTCATTGCATTCTTTCTTAGTTCATTCAGTCACATTCCTGACTGAATGGCTCATTAGGGGCAGGGTCTTAATCTCCTCAGGTGTGAATCACAGCATTATTCATGGGGATTCACGCCTCTTCGCATATGGCCTGTGTAAACAAAAAGTGTCTTTGATTTAAAATCAATACAATGTTTTATGTGTCCGAGTAGGCAGGATAATTTCCACATCATTTTGAAGCAAAAACTCTAGACTAAAATATACAATTCCCAAAAGTCTTGTGAAAAAATATTTAGTGTGTATTTTGAGGCCTTATTTCAGTGACTTATAGTTTATAGTTTTTTCAAAAACCACGCATATACGTAATTCTCTCAAAAATACAAACGTACATACTTGTTGCTCACATATTATTGTAGCCTAGTTTCTGCTGAATACAGTGTAATGAGACTTTTGTCATTAATATATTTATAAACAACTGAAAAAAGCACAAATGTCAGGGCATGTCAAAACTACTCCAGGACCCCAAATCAGCCTCAGACTACAGAGGGTTAATTGTCCTCTAACAGAGAATACTGTAAGTACCTCAACATAAGATCTCTTTATTTCATAGTCCTCAAAAATGAATTAAAGAGAATTTAAATGGACAACAAATAGTGACTTCTGTTTCGTCTTCTGCTTCTCAGATGTTTCTCCTGAGCAAGACCTCAACAATCTCACGTCATCATTACAGTTTCAACAACGTCTCAAACTGAGTTGCCAAGATACTAAAGAAACTGACCTCAAACATTCTGTTTCCTAAAAGAAAGAACCAATTCTGAACCGCTTGAAACCAGTCGTCAGTAATTCCAGTCCTACTTCCTGCACAGAATTTGCATAATGCCCACCAAAGTTCATTGGCTGTCCGTGAACAATGTCTATTTTGCCTCCCCCTCCAACACTGTAGTTGTAGCTGAGACTGGGAGAGTTTGATTCGTGTTGTCATGTCAGAAAGACAGTATTTTCTGTGCTGTGAAAGCAAATCCACTTTGATGCAGTAAAACCGACGCCATCGTTACTGTACGTATAACTGTGGATCAAGCTCTGAGGAAGATCTGGAAGCGAAATTCAGATATGGTAATGGGCGTTTGTTTTCCGACACACACTATAAGCAATACACAAAAGACTGGGACATCTGACCAATCAGAGCAGAGTAGACCAATCACAACAGACTGGGCCATCTGACCAATCAGAGCAGAGTGGGCTCTTGGTAATGCGGGGTTTAGACAGACCAGATCATTGATCAAACCGTTTCAGACACTGTGAGAAAAGAGCTGATGCAGCAACGTATATTACGAGAAAAATAAAGTATTTTTATCCATGGATGCATGTAAAGCTATTGTAGGAGACTTCAAAACAAAATTAGGCATGATACCTGTTTTTCCAGGGTCTCCTTACAGGGTTGTTGAGACTTTCTAGTGATAAAGTGCTTTTGATTCCAGATTTCAAATACTCCAACTCTAATCCAGCACAGAAGAATGTTGTTCTTGATTGACCTGATTTCTAGGGTGCTTTGTGGAAAAAAAAAAAAAGAAAAAAAAAAAGCTCACTTCAAAAGCAAAAGTTCTTCACACAGCTAATTATATCAGTCTTGCACTGTTCTCCTACCTGCTGAGAATCGCCCTGAATCAACCTCAACCTTCTCTGTGTTCAAGTCATGTCAGTGTGTTCGTATTTAAAAGATGAGAATGCATGAACAACCACCACAATGTTGTAAACGCCACTGGGAAACTCCTCAGAAATCACATTGTGGAAAGACTTTCAGAAAATATTACAGAATTCTTTGATGACGTACACACTGTTAGTGAACAAATAAAATAGTGAGAGTGACAAAAAGTGTAGTCTAAGAGAGTTTATTTTCTATAAATCCACAGCATGAAAATGCCCATAGCTGAAGAAGCACCAAATTATGACGCATATACAATTACGCATATACAGTAAACTTATAATTTCCCAGGAGGATTTGAATGCAGCAAGATAAAATGCCTATTAATAAAGCATCAACTACACATCATTTGCTCTTCATTTTGTTGCACAAGCACAAACGACTTCCAAACTCATAAGCAGAAACTTACTAGGAGAACTTGCAGCATAAGGATAGATATACTGCTGTGTTTCAGTAGATCCAGATCTCACTTGTGCTGACTGATACAGATCAGTGAGAAGAGCCCGTCATTTCCCAAAAATATCAGCACTTTTTAACTTACCATGCATCTGCAGCATGTCTTACGATAATTATTCTGCATGCCTGCTGTTCTTTGTGTCCGTCGGGTTCTATGGCCGGTTACATCACCCCATTCATCTCTTTTTACAAGGCAGGCAGAGTGAATGAAAAAGAAGAAAGTGAAGGTTAAGCTTTTTTTGTTCAGTGCCTCTATTGTGCTTGTGTGGCTGTTTGCACATCTAGGCGAATTTACTTTTTAAAGGCTCTAAAGAGTTTACCACGGTCAAAACACACACACATTGGGTTTACAAACCGTATTTTCTATCGCCCTACACTACCCCTACCCCTAAACCTACCCATCACAGAAAACTGTGCACATTTTTACTTTCTCACAAAAACTTACTCTGTATGATTTATAAATCTTTTGAAAAATGGGGACATGGGGTAATGTCCTCATAAGTCACCCTCTCCTTGTAATACCTATGTCATACCCATGTCATTATACAAATTTGTGTCCTGATATGTCACAAAACACACACACACACACACACACACGCACACACAAAACATCAGTATGAGATATAAGCTGTTTTCCCCATGCAGTCCCAAAAAAAATATCCCCACAAGCTCAAAAATTTCAGGTTTTACTATCCTTGAGAAATCACACATATTGTAAACACAGCCATGGATATGGACACATTTACACAAAATATGACTTGGTATCTTTTTTCAGTGCACATATGTGGGAACTTTTTGTCTGTTTTATCATATCAAACAGTGCTAGAAAACAAAGTTGTTCAGAGCATGTTTTCCATCTGGCACAAAGTTTCTAGTGGAAATATAAAAAGTGCTTTTTGTCATTTAAATCAACGACAACACAAAAAATAAATCTCAACATTGCGAGCACACATCTATGATGCTCATAACTCAATATGACAGAATACTGTATGCATTCATCACTAAAAACTTTTTTTGTCTTTCATATTGGGTTGACTTTATTGTACATTTAGTTTGTGTCACAGTTAAAGTGAGATTAGATAGAGAGAGAGAGAGAGAGAGAGAGAGAGAGAGAGAGAGAGAGAGAGAGAGAGAGAGACATTATACTAACTAGTAACTTTGCAAGTACCTGCCAACTTACTAACTTCATTTTCATCCTCTCTCCCATAAAGGCTTCATATCAAGACACTTTTCATGATCCAATCGATTCCTGATGGACAAAATGAAGCCCTGCACTACATTTCTTTTTTTTTAGATAAACTTCTCTTCACCGTCTGGGTCATTATGCTGTCTTTTATTCTGCAACCCTCCACTCAGTGAAGCACTTTTCCAATAACATGTAGGATATTAAATCCAAATCTTCTCATGCCCTCTATTTCTCTTTGTGTTGAACAGACACGATTATTAATGCTCCTCCTATAAGATGATCCATCTCCTGTATGTTCATTGATCTATCGTACATTCATTCACAGAATAAAAGGTGTCACATTCAAGGATGTTCCAGATCTTTCCTGAATCGCCCTTTCTCTCTTTCATCACGGAGAAAACCAGACCGTCACTCCACGATGAGTTTGATTTAAACATTGCGAACATCGGTAGCTTCACTGACCCGCACAAGGTCACCTACTCTCACACCCTCTCTTCTCTCTTAATGGCACTCCGAGGAAGCACTCGTACAATCATACGCTCTCACTTTGTTTCCATGGCAGCGAGGAATAATTTCTTTCACTTTTCTTCTTTCCTCCTTTACCTCCCCGCACCTAGCCGAGAGTTTCATTGCCATTCATCGGCTCCTGTCCTGAAAACATGTTCGGTTAAAATATCCTTGCACACAAGCCCTAAAACTACTCATGCATATTTAATGTGTGTGTTGTGGTTTTCTTTACCTGTTTCAACAGCAGGATCTCTGTGTGTGTCTCACTTCCACACACAATGGCTGGAATTATAATGCAGTGTTGGACTGAATTAACATTTGGCACTCTAAACTCTGATCAGGGGTTTTTCAAGCAAAGCAGGATACTTTTGAATGGTTGTAAATGGAGAAATATGCTATTTGCTTACCAGACAAACATTACATGGGTCATTGACAAATATAGCTTCCAAAAAGGTTATGTAATGCAAAATTTATGTAATGCATATTTTTGAGTCATGAACCGTGTGTTTAAACAAGTTTCAGTTGTTAAATAATATTTCAAAGTGTTTAAATTCATTTTTTGACTGTTTTTATGTCAGGCGGTATAACCAAATAGTTGTATGTATATATACTTTAATTGTAACACATGACTTGGAAAGTGTGCCAACCTACCCATACTTGAAATTAGCTGTTTTTTACCAGTATTTGCGAGAGATCTACAAACCTTTTCACTCTGCCACAAGGATCAGTTGATGTATTATCATGTTTACTGTTATTACATTGTCATTTCATAATAAAAGAGCCATGTTTGCAGTTGTGCCACGCTGACATTTGAGATTTTGCTGAACAAAAGTTTTTTAATTATCTCAACAGCTTTGATATTTGCTACTACTGATATTTAGTTTTTATTTATTATTTTTTTTTATTATTAAGACACCATTTTAAATAGTTTTCTTAGTGTGTTCATTTGTTCGGACAGTTGCACCACTTGACATTTTGGGGGTTTAAGATAAAAATAAAAAAAAGCATAAAATAATATGTATTATTTAAATGTACTAAAAATGAATGCAAATTAAATAGGTTTTATAGAATAAGGTGATATGTCATGAATTTATCAAATTATTTTAAAAGGAAATAATGCACTTGGACACAAAAACATGCACATTGATCCACATACAGGTACAAATGTACAGGTGAGCTCTGTTCTGAACAATGGGCTGCAAAAATTATTATTAAGTATAAGGTGATATGTCATGTATCTTAGGCAGAATGCATTCCCATAATGCACTGAGACAAACTAGAAACTAGAATTATTGGACAAAGTGCAAAAAAAGCAAAAAACAATATATAATATAAACAATTTGTATGTTATATTAGCCATACAGGATATGTAATCTCACGTCAAGGGCTTTGCAATAGCTGGCTAAATTACTAGTACTAAGTATTTATTTAGAAAAAGCTTTTATCCAAAGTGACTTCCAGTACAGGGCCGAGCCCTCTTGGTACCTGTGGTTAAGTGCCTTTCGGAAGGGCAACAATGGTGACATTGTTTTGTGGGACTCAAACCAGAAGAATTTTGGTTACCAGCCAAGCGTTAACCACTGCACTTCATTAGCTTGATTTAAACTGTGTAATGTATTAGATTCTATTCTTGTGCCTACACAATGTCGTCTAATTTTCTTGTCCATTCAGTGTTTATCAGTGAACCATTTTGGCCATTTCTATGGCGTGTACCTGTGTTCTTCATGTCATTTTGTAGGAAATGAAGAGGCTATTTGAAGCCCTGTCAAATTGGAATGTAATATTTTGACAAGTGACATCTTCATTCAATACTTTAATTATGCAATAATTGATAACTCAAACATGTCTCAACCACCAAGATGATTTGAGAGCAGAACCTGTAAACAGCTGCCATGTTATGCTAGCGTGAAACAGGTTTTGATACCTGGTGCTTTTTGATAAGGTTCTGTTCTTTTTAAATGTTGTTTATTGGCTTTTTAGCCTTATTTAGTTGTTTATAGGACAGTGGAAAGAGACAGAAAAGTTTGGGTTCAGTGTATGACACAGGCTGGACTTCAACTTGGGCCTTTTGAAGCAACAGCATGTCATGAGAGGTTGATGTTCTTAATGGCTATTTTGAGAATGGGACTGAGCAGGGAATGTCCACCCATTTTTCTTCTCCAAAGCTTTTCTTTGACATTTTTGATGATGCAAACTAAATATGCTCTCATTAGAAGCACAATGCTCAATGTTATGGGTCTCCAAACAGCCATCATAACAAACATTGTTCATTAAAGAGTGTTTCTTGTATTGCTTAATGTTAATTAACCGAGATACAAAGACTACTTTGGGCTTGACTTTGCATATTCTGGAAGTAGTTATTAGACAAGCAGTTGAGTTGAGGCTGCTGTTTAGCACAATAAATATAGGATGATTTATTGATTTAATTAAGAAATTTAGCAGACATTTGAATTTGAATAGCAGCTTAATGAGCTGTAATAGGAATATTAACTTATTCCAAACATCTTCCATTGTTCTACTATGTTGTAAACCTTGTATATACAAGGTTACAAAAAAGGAAACAACAATTAAGTGAAAGAAACTAGATTTTTATTTTTATTTTTAAATAAATGTGATAGTGTTCAAATCCTTAGCCATATATAGACTTACCCTTGTGTTTTTGTGCATGCAGAACTTCTTTTCTATTGTGCATGAAAATGTTTTGCTTCCAAAGAGGGTAAAAATATAAGTAGATATTATGTATATGCTGTTGTCTTAAAGGTACTTTGATCATTTTAAAATACAAAGCTTTAACTAATTTAAAGTGCAGACTCACACATTTTTGGAAACTCAGGATGGATAGATGGATGGATCAATATTGTTATTTCATTAAACTATATTACATACTGTAATTGGGTGACATGCTGTTTACATGATTAAAAAAGCAATATGGTCTCGTAAAGCTAAAAAAAAACAAAAAACAAACAAAAAAACCCCCACCTCCAATAAAAGTATGCCCAGCAGGCAAATCAAATATTGCCTCTTAATAAAGAAGTTCATTTCTGATACTGGCTGTGGGGATTGTTGGGATATGTTGTTGTAATCTTGCTCTATGGCCTTTTACTTCCAGACAAGCTGGACCCAATCCAAACGCCATCCCGGTGGATTACTACATCACTGTTCATCTGCAGCCGTAAGCACGCCAGAACACAAACTCAGCATGTGGAAGATGTGCTACCACTCCATTTGTGAATGCTCAGAGGGATTCAGGTTCACCCCGGTAAAAAAATGCTCGGAGGTTGTTGTGACAGTCTAAAACCTAAAACCTGCCTGACAAACAGGACATGCAGCACAAGGGGACAGAGAAAGTCTTGCTAAGGGAAATTCAAGAGAAAGGTTGGAGGGTCAAATCGGATTGGGCTCGACTGAGAGCACCTGCTATTAAATATTAATTTCAGTAAAGTATTCTTGTAAAATTATTTACTGCCCTGTCAAAAAAAAGTCACTGTTTGGAGGCAAAAGAGTCTATGATTGGATCATTATTATTATGTTTCTAGCATGTTATATGTTTGGCAACAGTTCTTCTAACCCTAATTGATGGAGTGTGTAACTTTTTATTTCTTAAACAACCATGTAGGAAGACACATCATGGCCATATTCCAGGATGACAATGCCAAGATTCATCAGGCTCAAACTGTGAAAGTCCAGATCTTAAATTCATTGAAAGTCTTTGGGATGTATTGACTCTACAAGATCTTGACCACAAATGTTGTGATGTTATTTCAATCAAGAGGTGCATACATTTTTTGGATGAGATATATGAATCAATATTTCGACTAACGAAAGTGCCCAGTTTAGTAACCAAAATTCCCAATTTAAAATGGTTCAGTATTGCTTTAATAAGCAAACTTTCTCTCATATGGTGTTGGCAAATAAATAGAGGCTCTGTGAAATGAAGCCTTTGCAGTTTTATTTGTTTGCCCTGTGGGTCAAGTTTAACCATGCTCACCTCTATTAACTTCAGCTTATTCGTCTCCCGACGGTCCCTTTGCTCTTTCAAGAATTCCAGGTTTCCTCCTCTCCATTAATTGGATCCTGTATGCATTCTTAGATGTGTTCTCTGGGTTTTCTCTCCGTCTGGCAGCACCTGAAAGACCTGGAAAAAGCAGGTGGGTTTAAATGAGGACATCCCTCTTTTGAGTAAGAAGACAGTTTTAAACACTACAGAAATACATAGTTCAAGCAAGAAAATTCTAGACTTTTCGATTTTTAGATTTTCTGCAAGAATGCGTGAGTTGTCCTTGATAAACCCCTTGCAATGATGCTAGGGTGTTTTGAGGTAAATTCTAAGCCGTTGTTAAGCTTTTGTGAGATTTTTCAATTGCTTTGTCTCAATTCACATACTATCTGTCCTAAACAGTATTCAAATATATATATATAAATTTTGCCTTTATAATGATGTGAATACTCTGTCACTGTTGTACTTAGATTTTACTTTTTATATCTGCAGCCTCTTGACCAGACAGACACAGCAGGAGCTGAGCCAAAACAAACCTCCTCCCAAGAAAACAGCATTAGAAGATCTAATTGGAGGGACTTTTTGGGGATTAGTTCTAAAATTTCAATTTAGTTTTGTTATTTGACCCAAGATATTTCAATTTCACAAAGAAATATGTAGCATTTAGTCTTAGAAATAATAAAAGAAAATATCTCTCTCTCTCTCTCTCTCTCTCTCTCTCTCTCTCTCTCTCTCTCTCTCTCTCTCTCTCTCTCTCTCTCTCTCTCTCTCTCTCTCTCTCTCTCTCTCTCTCTCTCTCTCTCTCTCTCTCTCTCTCTCTCTCTCTCTCTCTCTCTCTCTCTCTCTCTCTCTCTCTCTCTCTCTCTCTCTCTCTCTCTCTCTCTCTCTCTCTCTCTCTCTCTCATATCTACCACATCATAAATATTAAATTGGCCTAAAGAAGATGTCCCTCCACTGTTGTTCAGAGTGACTCCCGAAGAATGAAAACACACAGTCTCTTAGCAGCTCGAGAATTAAAATACCCTGATTAAAGCTTCAGATTTCAGTCCGCTAACTAATTTAAAATCGGTAGTGTTCAATGGCTTCGACTTGCAAAGTTCCAAGCCAAACTTTGAGTACAATGAAATTGGGTAATTTCTCAACAGACCGAATCCCCCTACGGCGGCTGGTAATCATGGTATCATTATCACTGATTCTGCCTCCTACATCTGCGTGAGTTTTCAAGTGACAGTGAAATTCATGGACAGTGACCGTGATGCGAATGAACTCCTTCGCCCCGTAACCGTTGTAACGCTTACTTCACCGGGCAGAAACATCCTCTGAAAGCGTCGCTAGTGTGGGAGCCGCTGTGCCACGGACATCCAAAATAATTGGCTCAGTGGGGTCTTGTTGTATTTCAAGTCAAGTGATTCAAGGGCAACAGATGTTGCAAAGTTAGAATTACATATGCTTGTATGCAAACTTTTTTTTTTTTCTACCAGACACTCATTATTTGGATTTGTAATGGGAAGAGGCATGCCGTGGGACGACATGTCGCATTTGGTGTTCCCATGCACTGATCAAATGATAACCAGCGTTCTCAGCCATGTCTGCATCTTCTATTCTCCTTGTTCCAGGGTCTGAGTTCTTTCTTCTTTTATGCCACATTTTAATGCCTCGAGCAGCATGAAAATGTAGCTGGATGGATTGTCTAAATGTATCAGCGTATGCTGTTATCAGTCCTTATAGATTAAGAGAATATGGAAACATGGTGAAGGCAGAGATGCTTTTCTCATATACAATATCAATTCAACGTTTATTGGCAGAATTTTAAAAATGTCATGGACCATATGATTTTAGATCTGATTTCTAGTTTTTTTTTTTGTTTGTTTGTTTGTTTTGCATATTCTTTGCTTATTGGCATTTATGTATCTTTATTTTGAATGTCAAGTTTAAAAAAATCACTTAAATAATTGTGTCAGCTCTATTATTATTATTCATTCGTCCATTCATTCATTGGTAATCAAGCGCCAAGACATAGATAGATAGATAGATAGATAGATAGATAGATAGATAGATAGATAGATAGATAGATTAATGTACAGTAGGTAATGTATGCAAAAGCATGTTTCTGCTATTCATTTTTAGACACTATTTTTTTTTTTTTTTTTTTTTGCATTTTTGCATTTTTGTCTTTGTCTTGAACTCGGGACACCCAAAATGCAACTATGCTTTCAGTTTGCTGCCCACTAGGCTATTGGCGCCGACTAGACACCATTTTTTACCTACATTAATGCAACTTTATTAACTGAGGTTTTTTTTTTTTGCATTCAACATCCAGCTGTACGTGCCCCTTCTGTTTGAAAGGGCATTTCTGTTACAGTGTATGCTTTCGATTAAAATGTGTTGCAGATGTGCCAATTAGCTGGCAGATCTTTGCATTTGCCCGCAGGTCAAACAACAAGTCCAGCAAGATTCATCCAGCAATACTTTCTGCTGCCATCCAAGCGGAAAATGAAGGACTCCTTCTGCTGAAGAGAATTCACATCATTAAGATTGTACTGTGGAAAAAAAAAAAAAAAAAAAAAAAAATTATGGAAAGGTTTGTTCCAGTCAAAAACCACATGCTGTGCCGAGAATCGAATTAATCTAAAGAGAGAAAACAAGCCAAAGTAGGGCCATTTAATACTTTTCAGCAATCCTAATGCTTCTAATTGTCAATTTTAGACAATCTGCAGCAGCGTGAAGTTGCTGTATCTGTTAAGGGGCGTTTTATTATTCAAGACTTGGTCTTGCAAACGCACACATTTCATATGCTGCTATAAGTAATATGGTTGTATTTTAAGTGTCCCCATAGTAAGCATATCAGTGCCTGAGGACATTTGATAGATAGAGGATGGCGATCATACAGCCAAGATCTCATTACCGATGGCTGGTGCGATATTCCCTTTGGAACGTGAAGAATATGTTCTCGAAACACTGCCATTTTGTGCAGCAGCTCATGAAATGAATACATGCCAGTTATTTGCATGTAGAAAACATGTCATAACCATTTCAAAAATGTGAGTTTAAGTTTCCACACCAACAAGATGGTTCTATACTATTTCACCATGCGAGTGCTCATCATGTAAATGAAACTTCTCTCTGACTCTGAGAAATAATAGATCATAGATGCATTGTTATGGCAGTTCATATTCGCCCAAGCCTTGTTTCTGTTTCACCCCCAAAAAAATCTTGAAAGAAAATCAAGCTGCTCCACGCTTTCAAAGAAACTTTTGGAAGTGTCTCGTCTTGTTTGGTGCACGCAGGGATATGCTAATGAGGTCTGATAGCTGATATGCAATCGGAGTGTGTGTGCCGACATTTCAGACATTCGCTTTCCCCTTTTGTCTTCGGCTCAGTTAAGATCCTCAGTCATGCAGGTGATGGTTTGCTTTTCACATGCAGCCTGGCCTCATAAAACCGAGGCTTTCTCATAAAATCCAGGCGCTTGTCATTGCTAATCTTTGTCGGTTTTGTTAGAGATTGGTTTTCAATGTCTCTCACAATATTTTAGGATTGATTTCTGAAGGCATGTTAGACAACAGTTGTCTGAGATTCATTTCGCAGCTTCTCATACACCAGTAAACATGGGAATTTGATGTTCTAATACCAATCTCAGTATGTTTAGTTCAATGTAAGCCATTTTACTTCTGTAATGTGACATATTTGTAAGTGCAACAGGATATTCAATGAGAAAAAATGAATTGTGGGATGCAATTTTATCCGTTGGCCATTGATTGGATCATGAAAAATGGGTAAGGGAGTCAGAAGGTTAAGGATTGTTTGGAGGGGTTGAAATTTAAGAGGGATTGTTGATGTCAAGCAAAAAAGAAAGTTGTTTCAGAGTCGTTTCATTGCATTTGGAATAATATGCATTGATGAATTGTAGACAATAACTTGAATAACATTATTCAGAAAGTGTACAACATCAGTTTTGAATTCATGCTGACTTAAAGTTCTACAAAGAATTTTTTTTTTTTAAATTCTAATTCGAAACAAAATTTAAAAAAAAATTTCTTTAGAAAATATTTTTTTCAAGAAATTAATATTTTTATTCAGCAAGGATGCATTAAAATGATCAAAAGTGACAATAAAGATTTATAAAGTTACAGAAAAAGTTTTCCATTTCAAATAAATGCTCTTTTGAACAAATGATCACAAGATTTTAATACGTGTCACTGCTTGTTATTAAAGTAAAAAAGGGGGACAGAAATTGCTTCCAAATTTTAATTTCACTGCAAATAGATGTTGAGCAAAATGCTGAAATTTTAGATTTGCATTTGTCAAATGCTTTGTGTCACAGTATGTTTAAAACCCTAGTTTTAGTCAAAGATTGGGAGAAATGGGAGAAAGTGCAATGCACAGTATGGTGGAATAAGTCCCGACTTCTAAATAAAAGAGCCAATCGCCGATTGGTAAAGTCATTGCATCACTGCAGCTGCTATTAGAAGCTCCGGTTGCTTTAGAAAAAGTCAGTGTTCTGAGACACACACTTATGACTGCACATGCACATTGGCTGGTCCAGCCTGAAAAATGCAGTATTTTGTCATGAGTTGCGCATTCAGAAACAAAATTTATGAGACAATTGTTGTCAGATTTCATTGGTGATATCAAATATGAAATTTAACTGTAAGTTTGGTGAACGGCTTTGGAGAATTTGATGTTTTCCCATTCAAAGAGATTGGAGCTGTACTTGCATGACTGAAATAGCTGCCTGAGAGGCGTTTTAAAGATGGCTGCCGAGTGAAATGACTTTGTTTTAGTGCAATGGATGATTGACAGGTGAGTAGACAGTCCTTCGCTGTTGCCTGGCATACATTACTCGGCCATTTGCATATTCATTTAGTGCTTGGAACACCTGAGATGGATGTTAATATTAGTTGTGCTGGGTTTCAAGGGTAGTTAATGGCTAGTGTTAAGGATAGAATTAGTACTTTGTTGTTTAACAGGAATGTTGTTCCAGGAACAACAATGGTGTGATTATTTGGCTCAATCGCAGTGAGTTTCAAAGCATCATTTTCTCAACAGCTGAGACAGAACAGTGTCCTTTTATAGCGTCTAAACGCTCTGATACATCACTGTCTGTGTTTAGTCTCCCGCACAATAGTGCTCACTTCTGAAAATCTGACTGGAGCCAGAGTTCGCAACGGCCCATTGGTGACTCAATGGCGTGTAAAAACAGAAACAGAATAGTGAGCTGTGAGGTGCCATGCTCGCTTCCCATGGTGAAATACATTTCATACTTTGTAGCACATCATTTCCAGTGACACTGGATTGTGTTTGTTATCTGAGCTCTACTCCATCAACTCACTCGATAGTCTGAGAAATCTTTCTGTATGTGTCTCCATCACCATTCACGACACCAAACAGATGTAGAAGTGTTGCAGTAGAAGTGATAAGCCGATAGACGATTTCACTAAAGTCGACATGAAACGGAAGTCATGATGTTCTTTTCTTTCCTATTGTGATGTATATCTGAATGAAAAGGCTTCTCAAACAAGAAAAAATGTAGGGCGGGGCTTGATTTTGTCCAATGGGAATTGATTGGATGGTTGTGGTTTGCTATTGGTGGATCTCATGTGAGTGACAGATTGCCCCGCCCTCAAGCCAGTAAACACATCATCAGAGAAGAGGAAGGGAAAGTTATTTTGATTAAAGATTATGGGCACATGACAAAACCACAATAGAGACCAGAGGACCAGAGAACCAGAGAACAGAATGAGTGACACCAAACATACATCCATATAGGACAAGACTCTAGAACACAAGAAACACTGGGATTTAAATACACAAGGGGTAATTGGCAAACAAGACACACCTGGGAACAATCAAAGAACCAATCAACAAGAAAAACTACAAAGGACTACAAAACATGGCACAGAACAGGAAATAACATAAAAGTCCACACAAGATCAGGTGAACACAGGCTGGGATCATGACAACTCCAATAAAAAAACAAACAAACAAACAAAACTACACAGTAAACTATGCAGTATTTCAGAATAAAAGTCTTGCTCACATACTACCTGCAGCCTCAGCAAACATTTTCGGACTGAAAACTTTAATAGACATTGTTTACTGACGCTTGGTCATGACAAAAAAAAAAAAAAAAAAGACAGAAAAAAAGAAAAAATGTAGCTCACCTTATTGAACAGATATGTGTTTCTTTATTTCATAGTAAATATCAATAACTCTCATTTTAATTTGTGCTCCCAAAACAAATTAAGATTTTTTTTTTTTTTTTTTTAGACCTATAGAGTCAAATATATCATGTATACTCACACGTTTTTTTTTTTTGTTGTTGTTTTTGTGTGTGTGTGTGTGTGTGTATGGTTTTTTGTTGTTGTTGTTGTTGTTGCTGTTGTTGTTGTTGTTGTTGTTGTTGTTTTAGCATTTTGGAAACTTTGTTGGCATTTTGGTATTTCCATCCAGCATTTTTTCATGCAATATCCCAAAATTTGCATTAAAATACATGGATAAAACCTGCCTGATAAATGTGAACAACAATCTTGGATGGTCTTCGATGCATGTGACCAAACTGCTTTCTAACTAGGTGGGCCTGAACAATGCATATTTAAATGAAGTCATAGCCTGATTTGCATAATTCCCTTAGCTAATCAGGTGTTCAACAATGCATGCGTCGCATGCCGATAAACAAACCTATTAGTCTGGTGTAGTTTATTTGTTCTTTAGTGCAGAACTTCTGTATATGTGAAAAGATGGGAAGGATAAATTAAAATCATTAATCCACAGTTCCATTTTGAACAGCAAAGTCTTTTTTTGGCATTAAACCGTATCAGCATCTATAATAAGTTATTATAAAGCTACTGTGGCTGACTTTTACAAATGAATATTAGGTCCAGCTTATTGCAAAATCCGACTTTGTGTCCTTTCAGCTTGCGGATGGCCGTATTAAGCATTCACGGCATAATGCATAATCACATTATGCATTACACTGCTGTGATGTTCGAGATTAAAAGTCAAACAATTTCCCAAATTAGAGGCGACGAAAGTTTTAAACACTTTCCGCTGTCATTGTGCAAGCACCTCGGGGAGACACTGATGTGTGCAATATGTTTACCTTGAGCTGACTGCCCCCCTGTTTAATATTCAACAAATCTAATTTGCAAAGCATACAAGATAGCACCTGTTCTACTTGGGTTAGCAGACTGTTGTCACAAATTATAAGCTTTGGGGAAATATATGAACCGAAGCACTGACAAGAAAGGAACAGCTTAGTGCCCTGAAACACTTTAAGAACTCGCTGAGACTTTAAGCGTTGGATGATGTACAGGAAGTCTACTATTTAAACGAGTATTACGTCCCTAATCCACTGAATTAAAGTAAAGCCACACTGCTAATTAGTCCTATATCCAGTGTATATAAGGCATGAATCCTGTTCTTTGGAAGTTTTCAAACTGGGAAGTTTCTCCCTGTGGCTCACTTTGCAGTTTCACTTTACTCGCACATCAGAACTTTCTTGGAAGGTTCTTAGACTTTGTAAATCTCCCATGTGTAACACTTTGGGCACGTAGTTAGCTGGGTTTGAACTTTTTTTTTTAAGTGCACCGCTCATTTTAATGTGTAGGATAAGGATCATTTAGCTTCGGAATTTGTTCACTTTTCTTGTATATTCTCGCATGCTGTATTTCATGCTCATTTTAAGTTATTTCCATGCAGGTTTTTCAGAGGTCGAATTGTGTGATGCATTTAATCACCTGCTAATTTTGTATAATGACCAAGCTGTACCTCCCGAGGAGTTTTTTTTTTTTTTTTCTTTTTTTTCTTTTTTTTTCTCCTTCATACCTTGGGAGTCTTAATCTAGTTCTCAGTTGCTTTATTTAAGTGTTAACTTTGTCTTTTAGATCATGGTATGAGTAATAATACAAGACCATTCAAAAGTCTGTGATCGGAAATATTATTACAATTTAATAAAATTGTTTTCTTTTGTAATATATTTTAAAATGTAATTTATTCCTGTGATCAAAGCTGAATTTTCAGCATCATTACTCCAGTCTTCAGTGTCACATGATCCTTCAGAAGTCATTCTAATATGCTGATTTGCTGCTCAAGAAACATTTCTGGTTATTATCATTTATTGATGACATGTTTTAGTATTTTTTTCAGCATTCTTTGATGAATTAAAATTTAAAAGAACATAATTTATTTGAAATAGAAATCTTTTGTAACATTATAACTGTTTTCACTGTCACTTTTGATCAATTTAATGCATCCTTGCTGAATAAAAGTATTCAAGAACAATATAAAAAAATAAAAATAAATAAATAAAAATAAAATACTGAAAGTTAGTGTATTGTGGTAATTGTTTACAGTATTTTTTTTTTTTTTTTTTTTTTTTTTTTTTTTGCTGGAAAAACAAATACTTTTTATTTTTATTTATTTATTTATTCAAATTCCATACTTGACATAATTTCACATTTACATACTTTCACATTCCCCCAGTTAGGCTTAAGCTTAGTTCCAGACTAAAATGAATGTTTGAGCTGTTTTAACTGAAAGCAACTTTTTTTATCTTAAAATTTGTCACTGCCATTGTTTTATCTCAAGATGGCACGTTTATAAAAGCTACTCAAATGTCCTAATTAAACTAAGGCTTAATCCTGGTTTAATCTAAGCCATGTCTGTGAAACCGGGCCATTATGTCATACTTGAGTTAAAAATGACTCAAAACATTGAGTTTAGGGCCCTATGATACACCCGGTGCAATGCGACGCAAGTGTTTTTTGCTGATTTCAGCCTGACGCAGTTATCATTTTCACATCCAGCACCACATTGTTTAAATAGAAAATGCACTCGCACCCATTTGTTCACCCATGGGTGTGCTGGTCTGAAAACGAAGTGTGTTCAGGTGCATTGTTGGCGTGTTGCTATTTTGAGGCAACTGAAAACGACTGCGCTATTGACCAACAAAAACCTGGTCTAAAGTCAATGGCGCAGTATTTTTTATTTGTTTTTGTTATTTAAAGAGCGCATTAGTGATATGCGCCTATAGGTGCACGTACACTCTGCTTGTTACAAACACAGGGACGCGCAGCAGCACACAAACATGCCAAATATTAAAAATAAAAGGATTACAATGTAAATTAAAGCTGCAAGCAGCGATGAAAGGGCCCTCGCACCCGGGACCACTGCCACCTGGTGGCCTTAGGAAAACAGTGAATAGTGGGTGGCATGCATGTAAGCAAATAAATACAGGAGAAATATGGCAAAGTCATTTCGATGCACCACACTTCCTGCTGCCAACAGGTGGCGCTTTGACTATAACTGAATATTGCCATGTAGATGTCTTCAGGCCAGGACTATTATCAAACATGAAGTTTGGAGCAGATCGGACATTGAATGCCTGAGTTACAACAACTTCCTTTTTCGTGGCGTTAATCGCAAACATTAGCACTTAGCCAAGTGTTGCATGATTTAACGTGTTTCTAGTATGTTTGGTACTTCATGGCATATTCAAATGTGTTTCTGGGAGTGAATTACAGTGCAAACCATGCCATTTCCTGTTGCCAGCAGGTGGCGCTATGACTAACTGAATATTGGCATATAGATGTCTTTATGCCAGGACTCTTATCACACATGTGAAGTTTGGGGCACATCGGACACTGTATGCCTGAGTTACAACAGCTTCCTCTTTCGTGGCGAAACATCAGACTTTGTCAGGCTGCCACGGACACGCCCTCCAACGAAAACTCAAGATCGTCGCAATTTAACATCGCTAAGTCCTTAAGATTAGACTGACAACATATGGTGTTTATCTGGGTTAATCTCTATGAGGAGTTAATCACAGTGTAAAACAAACCATTTCCTGTTGCCCGCAGGAGGCGTTACGACTGTAACTGAATATTTGCATGTAGATGTCTTCAGGCCAGGACTCTAATAAAACATGTGAAGTTTGGGGCAGATCGGACATTGTATGCCCGAGTTACAACAACTTCCTGTTTCATGGCGAATCATCGAATTTTGTCAGGCCGCCACGGACACGCCCTTCAGTGAAAACTCAAGATCTTCGCAATTTAACGTTGCAAAGGCCTTTAGATTAGACTGACCAAATATGATGTTGATCTGATTAAATCTCTAGGAGGAGTTCGTTAAAGTACAACATCTGGAAATGGCAAAAACTACAAAAAATTTTGCAGAGAAAACTCAAAATATCTCACTTCCTGTTGGGTTTTCAGATTTTGCACCCAGGGACTTTTTTGTAAGTATTGGGCTGTTACATGTGTCTACCGAATTTCATACCTGTACGTGAAATGTAGCACGAAGGGCGCTTAATTGAAATTTTGTAGGTGGCGCTATTGAGCCATTTTGCCACACCTAATTCTGAAACCCATATCAGACGTAAATTTTCACCACTTGTGACGCGTGTGCAAAGTTTCATGAGTTTTTAAGCATGTTTAGGCCTTCAAAAATGCGATTCATTTCGGAGAAGAAGAATAATTGACTGAGCAATTACTATAGGGTCCTCACACCATCGGTGCTCGGGCCCTAAAGATTATTATTGTGTACATAAAATTAAAAATGCCTACATGTCATAATGGATAGTCATTGCATGTATCAGAATTACCTATTTGCAGTAATGACGAATGAAATTGGCTAATTATTTGACCAATTGTGGCAATACACACATGTATTTAAACTGACTCGTCAGGTTGAGGGTGTCTATATTTCGCCATGTAAATAGCGAATCCACCATGGTGCAAACGCACCTGGCTTTTAAAGGGAACGGTAGATGAGACTCTGATTGGTTTATTGCATGTTACGCCCAAAACACACCCATGACTCATTAAGAGACTAGGTGCAATCCTTTTGGATCATGCACCTGGCAGGCTGACCATTTGTTCCATCGTTAAACTAGCAAAAGAGGATTCGGACACGTCCTAATTGTACCTGCACCATGCGCTTCAGACCATGTGCTTAGATCATTAAGGGCCCTTAATGTTATAAATCAGATATTCCTGAGTAAATTCTTGCTGGGTGAGATGCATTTTTAATAGAATTTCAGTAGATTAAAATGCTGATGTCATCTCTTTGCTGTCTAGGTGAAACTTTTAAGTTATTTAAAAGATCTTGTTTGTAATTTTTCTCTCCAACTGATTCTCATGTCTATCACTGTCAGATATTATGTTTTTTAAGTGACAGTCATTACTGTATTATGCAGTCTGCATGGTTAAAAAAAAGATAAATAAAAAAATAAAACAAAAGGAAACGGAAGAGGTATTATGCAAGCTTCCCACTTATTAGTTCTCAGGAGAGCTTCCCA
Source organism: Mylopharyngodon piceus (assembly GCA_039654765.1). Classification (NCBI taxonomy): domain Eukaryota; kingdom Metazoa; phylum Chordata; class Actinopteri; order Cypriniformes; family Xenocyprididae; genus Mylopharyngodon; species Mylopharyngodon piceus. The sequence goes on along the minus strand of CM077440.1, from coordinate 14,985,823 downwards.
AATCAAACCATAGTGAGGTGTTTACAAGGCCGAAGCACCTACCGCTGTTGTTCTTGATTACACTGATTGTGTCTAATTGACAGATTTATGTGGCCTGAGTGTGTCTCGTTCAACCTGTCCTCTCATGGCGAGGTCAATTTGTTTATTAGCCGTCTCTCAGCACGCCGGCCAGGGAAATCAACTGGTGTGGGGTTTCGCCGCAGAATTCTGTTTGCTGAAAATGAAACCTTGGCACCAGGTAACCAGAGGTGTTTAGACGGATGCAAACAGAGCAGCTGTTTATGCAAAGGGCTTGACAATTGGGAAATATTTCATGAAACACAATACAGTGACATTCATGTTTTACAATTCACATTTATTTAATAAATCTGTGTCTTATTAGTTCAAACAAAAATTAGAATTCTGCTATGGTTTGCTCAAACTCATGTCGTTCTTTTTTTCTCTCTCTCTGTTGAGATGTTCTTTTCCATGAATTGAAAGCAAATGGATAAATAAATAATGAAATAAATAGTATCACTTAATAAGCTTACATTAATTTACTACACCAGTTAACATGAGCTAACAATGAAAAATACTCCTGAAGCATTTATTAATCTCAGTTAATGTTAATCTCATCATTTACATTATTAAAATCAAAAGTTGCATCTGGTAACATTAGTTAATGAACCTGAACTAAAATGTTTATGAATTAATAAGTACTGTAACAATGCTCATTGTTAATTAATATTAGTTAATGCATCAACTAACCTTAACTAATGGAACCTTATTGTAAAGTTTAACTAAATAAATTAAAAATAATAGGTTAAGTCAAATTATACTACATTTTAGAGCTGATTTACAGAAAATATTGTAAAATAAAGTAGTACTTTAAAAGTTGTCTGCTGAAGTTTATGTTGATACCTCATTTCTGTAATGTGAAAAAGATAAACTATTTAAAAGCATTACAGTAATATACATTTAATGAGAATCATTGTTTAGAATTATAGGCAGAAATAATCAAAAAAATAAAACGTATGCATTACAATAATAAGAATATGGTGGCTAAATGTGCTTAATTATACTGAAAACAGTGTCATAACACTCGCAATGCAAAACAGCTTGCAAAATATAATTTCTCATTTTTCTCTTTTGTTTTAGAGGTTTAACATGACCCAGACATGCTGTTGTAAGATTTAAAGGGCACCAGTTCTGCAAAATTCACTTTTACATGGTTTTTGAACATAATTTTGTGTCCACAGTCTGTGAACACAACCACTCTATAATGGTAAAAATTACAGACCAATATATTAAGGCATAATTTTTGTAATGAAGCTAATAAGAACTTTATATAATTTAAGATTACTTCAGTATTTTCTCTTAAGCTATGTGCATTGTGAGAAGCATTAATTAGAGTAAATCAAATTGACTTTCTCCCGTTTAGCGCAGATATCTGTGCACACAGTTCTGGTGATTTTATTGTGCTGTTCAGTGTTCAATCAAGTGTACAACATGTGATCTTCCTGTCTGCAACATGCATCCTCATCCTGCTATTAAGTGCTGCATTGTGTCATGAGCGTCCTTGCACTGTCCTGATCGTTTGTAATGTTATAGAAACCTGTCTGTATTGATCGGGTGTTTATTCTTATGCTGTCATGACTCCATGGTGCCCCTGTGTTGTCCTTCAGTGCAGCCATTGTGAATCTCCTGTTCGACATCTGCTATCTGGCTGTAGTACTTCTGTGGCTTGTTTTACGCCTCCTTCCATTTTCCAGATGTACTGAAGTGGAATTGTCAGTGGATTGTGAGATCTTCGTATTGCCAGCTTCCATTTACTCTCTTGGCTAGTTGTATTGGCTGTTGGAAATCTGATCAGAAGTTAGCCAGAGTCCAGAATTAATACTTGCCAAGTGCCTAATGTGGATAAAATTGACTTTGGCAAGTAAATAAAACAGTTGGCTAGAGAAAAAAAAAAAAAAAAAAAAATGCATATCATAGTCATCATATTAGAATGATTTCTGAAGGATCATGTGACACTGAAGAAAAATGTAATGATGAGTAATGATGCTGAAGATTCAGTGTTGTCATCACAGAAAATTAAGTATATTTTATTATATATTAAAATAGAAAATAGTTATTTTATAATGTAATAATATTTCACATTACTGTTTTTACTGCATTTTTGATTGAATAAATGTAGCCTTGGTAAGCAGAAGAGAAAAAAAAAAAAAAAAAGAAATTGTACCGACCCCAGACATTTGTACGGTTGTATATATATTTATATATATATATATACAACCGTACTTCAAGAACACTTCAAGAATTTTAAGACCTTATTGGCTGGGTTCAGTCAGGTCATGCTTCATCTCAGCCATTCTGGTTTTTGTAATGAAAACAAAGTTTTTAATACATTAGATGTGTTTGTGTGAAGTTCTGTTGAAGCTGTGCTTGAAAGTTTGTTATTCATATATATTACTTATTGCTGGTTTTGTATCAGGATCCAGATTTTACATTGGACAAAGAAGTCCTTAAAATCAAATATTAAAGTTAATTAATATTACCATGAATTGCATAAGCCCGACATTATCCTGAATTGTTAACATGATATGAGTGAACTGGAAAATGAACAATTATGTAAATGCAAACAACAGCAGGAATGTGGTGGAGGTTTTTTTTTTTTTTTTTTTTTTTTTGCTGTGATGTGTTCAGATCCTGTTGGCTTGTGTTTGTAGTTTGAGTGGTTGCTTTCTAAATGCCTCTTGAATTTGATCTCGGAAGCACAAAACACATTGTGGTCGGCACAAAACAAGTTCATCCAACTTATATTTAATATAGAATGTGGATTGTATTTGCTTTTACCTTTTAATAGTTTTTTTTTTTTTTTTTTTTTTTCATTTTATTTTTATGGTTTTTGATGGTGTGTGTGTGTGTGTGTGTGTGTGTGTGTGTGTGTGCACGTGCATGTTTTTTGTGATTTATGAGGACACAAATTTGTATGACATGGGTATTACACTGTTATTACGACGTAAACATGAAAAATGAGGACATTTCATGAGTCCTCATATTTAAAATAGCTTTAAAAATGCTGTTTTATTAAAAATATGTGATGGGTAGGTTTAGGGGTAGGGGTAGTGTAGGGGGATAGAATGTACAGTTTGTACAGTATAAAAACCATTACGCCTATGGAATGTCCTCACTAAGATATCAAAACAAACCTGTGTGTGTGTGTGTGTGTGTGTGTGTGTGTATATATATATATATATATATATATATAAAACAGATTATTTTTTTCCCAAAATGCAATAAATCCATGACAGTTTTTTTTTTTTTTTTTTTTCAAAATGCAATTAATCCATCAATATAAAAGTTATTTTTTATATTGAAAATACACAACAAAGTAAGTTGATTCACATATATGACAGCCTCTGAACTTTGCCAATACTAATCTTATATACAGGCATTTGACTAAAAATACATTCAGCCATCGCTCCCAAAATGAATTCAACGAGTCATCTTGTTAATGTTATAAATTAATTATGTCTCCGTTTGTCATTACCGATTAAAGAGTATCTGGCGCCATCGCAAGGTTAAAATAAACACATTTACCGAGTACATTGGTATTAAAAATGGCTTTTAAAAACTGTCCGTGATTCAGTTTTGGGGACCGTGACAGAAGTTTGATGCTGTTGTGGAAACAGCAACAGCCGGCATTTTTCCTCCTCCCGACTCGAGTGCCTCATCTTCTTAATCTCCTCACGTAAATGATTACATTTCGATGACTTGCGTTTCTTCCCCAACGCAGAAACCACCACAGGTTCATCAATGCCGTCAAAATTATTAATTTTTCTGTTTTTTTTTTTCAGTTTCAAAGTACAAATTGTGATTGGTTGAGCGGATATATCGCATTCTGCAGAGAAGGGAGACTGCCGTTTGTCGCGTTTTGGAAAGAAAGGGAGAAAACATGACAGAATAGCAGAACGGATATCGCATTTTGCGCAAAATTAATAAATGGCTTTTCAATACCGACCAGATACAATACTGATTTTGGCGGAAACTCAATTTTTTAAAAATGCCGTTTATCGCGTTTTGGAACCAAACTCTTCATATATACGACACACTGCTGTGAGCAAGTAAGACATGCTGCTGCTGTACAATATAGCATACGTTAATTACCTGTAGCAGATCTATACAGGTGGAGCTGGGGAAGGTGGAGGGTTTCTGAAAGCTACAGCAAATGCTGACCAAGTATTTGAAGGTTGAGCAGTGAGCTCATTGGCTACTGATACAGCAGGAACCAATCAGCTGTGCCCTATAGAAATGATGTTATTGCAAGCAGATTGAATTAAGGACCTATCAGCATGCGCCATCTAGAGTTTCATGACAGAACTTTATATTTTCAATTTCCCTTATGTAAAGTATGTAATATTTACACTTTCCCATATGTAAAGTTCAAGTCAATTATATTATATTTTTAATGTAACATTACTGTGACTGTAAATTTGACATTTTATATTTAAATTTGTTTATATTTATATTTGACCATTGTTTAGAGTTATAACATATAGCATGGATACTTCTCTCATGTGTATTACATTATTACGTTGCTAGATTACTTGCTATATTCTACCTGTTGTGAAATGTAAAAAAATATCTCTGCATGTTGTTGTTATAACAACTAGTCCAATTATATTTGTTACAATAGCAGCAATCACATAATTCTGGCACACAGACAAACAACGATCTATCTACCAGACTACATAACTAAAAAAAAAAAAAAAAAAAAATCACATTAAAACATACAATACCCTCTAATATATAAGCTAAAACATACTATCCCCTATAATAATAATACTAAAAACTAATATGCAAACAAAATAACAAAAACATACTCTGCCCTATGATAATACAAAAACATGAATAAATTAAGTATAAATACATATAAAACAGACAAAAACCAAAAACAGTTATTGCACATTAAAGAGCCTGATGGCAGCAGGTAGGAATGACTTAAGATGACATTCAGTCTTACTGCCACTGAAAGTGCTCAGCCGAAACACTTCTAAGGCATGTAGTGGGTGCATGTCATTGTTCATAATTACATTTATTTTTCTCAGCATCCTCACCTCTGCCGCTCAACCCAGTCCTGTGAGATGCCAATAATGGAGCTTGCATTTTTAATCAGTTTATTGGGTTTCTGTTATAAGTGTGGTATTTCATGTGTTTCTAGTCTCTTCACATGCAGTAAACTGAAGCACTCAGCAGCTGATGAAATGAAGTTCACTGGTGCACATAAGAATTCTGGCTGCATGGATCAGGAATTCCATGAAATACCACTGAGATCCCAGTGGACCTGTGTGTTTGGGTTGACACAAGGAGGCCGATCTGTTCTCCACGAAAGAGAGTCAAAGAGCAAATCTGTAGAGTTCCATGTCTGCCCATCACTGTCTTTAGGGATGTATTGATTCAGAGACGATTGGCAGGAAAATTGTGAATTATATATAGTTCTCCAGGGAATTCTGTTAAAGCAGAAGTCTTCCCACAGTGTTATACCTGATATAAGTGTGTGTGTGTGTGTGTGTGTGTGCGTGTGCGTGCGTGCGTGTGTATACTGTATATATAAACTGTAAAATTGTTTAATTTATTTATTCATTTCTGCATTACAGTAATGAAGAAATTATGCTTAATTGTCATGAAAAGAATGTGAAAATGCTAAAAAAAAAAAATCTTTAAAAAAACAGTTAATTTTCTTTATGCAAAATATAATTTCTTTCTTGTTTTCTTTTATTTTTGAAGTGAAATACGGCCCGCAAATTTCCCTACAGCTTTCATGAGAGTCAATCAAATAAATGCACAACTCAAGAGTTCACAATGCGGTGCTAATTTGATAAACATTGTGAATCACTTCTTAGACCTTTACCATCTCCATAACAAGTCTCTGTGCTCCTGGTCTCTGCCTTCATTTTGCACTTGATGCACCATTAGCCAGACTTCTGCCAGATCCTGCACTTAACTACTTTCTCCAGCATAGTCTAGAGACAGGGTGAAAATTAATATGAGACTTTGAAATATTTGGCAGGTTAGTTATGCATGCACAAATAGTGAATAATGCATGAGGATAGTGTTGAGAGCTAAAATTCAACCCTTCAAATTTGTTAAAATTAAATATGTTAAAATAATCAAATAAATCAATAATATTCTCTTACAGTTCTGCCATGCGAGAGATATTACACTTATTTACATTAATAAACAATGACAGCATAATTGATTGTGTGACATTTTATTCACTTTGCGGCGCTTGCCCGAACCAGTGGATGCATTTAACAGGTTCATGATCATACATAATTCATAACGTATACAAGCCTGATTAAGTAAAACAGTAGATTAATGAGCATTTTCGTAATTTTAATACTTTACAGTTGATGAGGGCTTAATAAAATAAACACATTTTTCCATTCTTATTATAGTTTTCTTCACTATATTTCAGGGCACAAACATGCAACCTAATTTAAATGTAATGACATTTGTGAAACAAACACATAATGCTGATTTGTTCACCCATTGTCCGTGCTTGTACATGCTCTTGTACAGGTCATTTAGATGTGCTCACTGTGCCAAATACAGCAGAAAACAATGACATATTTGGCGGTAAAATGTACAAGGTCAATTACCTCATTGGCAGCAACAGCATTGCTTTTGAAGATAGACCTTTAAAATAATTCCTGGAATTAACAAACATTCACACCAAGGAAGGACGGTATATAATAACAAAGGTATGAATGGGCCTTTAGTCATGACTCTTTGCTCACTAATTTACTAAATTTCTTTGAAATTACATTTATTTTGTATTCCCGGTATAGAATAATTAACAGAATTTGTATTGTTTTATGTTTTTCAAAATTAAATCTAAAACCACATTATTTACTTTCATAATACTGCTATGTTTTAGTTCCGTTTTCACTCTGTTTGCTCTGTTCCCATTCTCCTTAGTTCCTAGTTAGTTTCCCTGTTTGTTAATTAGTTTCCATAGTTCCTGATTCCACGCACCTGTTCTGTTTCTCCTTTGATACATTCTCTTTTACTTTTTCTGAGTATATAAGCCCTGAGTTTCCCTAGTTCCTTTGTCCGATATTGTTTGTAACTAAGTGGTTGTTCTAAAATTTATCTCCTGAGTTTTCTGTTTAAAGTAATTAAATACTATTCATTAGTCTTTCAATTCCTGTGCTGTGCGCATTCTCTACAACACCCATGTTACAAATACCTGTTTCTGGTGTTGTGTAAAAGGATTAGTGTAAACTTTTTGTAAAAAGAATTGTGGTTTACATTACATCATGTAATGTCAAGTCAAGCATATTGCATTGTGAGATACAATATTCTGTACAGTTTGGGTGATAAATTTAGACAAATAACTTTTTTCTTCTTCTAAAGAATAATGACACCTACACCATGCGAACTATCAAGAAATGTTAATGTTAACCAATAGCCAAATATTTAGTCATTGTTTTATTGTTTTTTTGTTTTTGTTTTTTAGAAAATCATTTTAAAATGTGAGAGACATTGGGCTTTTGAGGAACGTTTATTTGTTCATTCAATCATTGCATTACATCCTTTGTTTTCCCCGACAATGAAAACAGACCAAAGCATTAAAATATCATCTTACTAAGACATATTACTGGGAGGTAGATATAGAGTGAAAACCATGAATATGCAAATTAGTCCCCACCTCCACTCAATCACACAGGACTACCTGACCCACTCGATCAGCTGTAGTAAATGCTACACAATGGCAAGTGGAAATATTGGTTTAATTCATCCATATGTGTTTGAAACAGAAACTGATTCAGAAGAAGAAGAGGAAGAGCAAATCAGGGTCGCCTACAAGTTGATCTATCAGAATGGTAATGTGTTTATGTATTGCTCTCTACAACATCAGACACATGGCAGTAATTGATATGATTAGCCTTTGGCTTCGCTACATTATCAAACAGCTAATAATGTGTTGCTAACGTTACACAAACCATGTTCCCATTTGTCATGAGTCAGACAGCTGCCTTCTAAAAATCAGCATGCTTAGAAATATTTTGAACATTATAGAAAGTCCTAAAAGCCCCGCCCCGCACGATGATGGGATTGGTTACATGTTTGTGACAGAAGGAAACGGGCAGTTTCAAAGTGCGTTTTTGACTGCAGTTTTAAGGAGAAAATACTCAGCAATGGTGTTGACTGATGAATTCACACATGGTTTGTCTTAAAACACCACGTAGACATATAAACAACATTAAAAACTTGATTTTCACCACAGGGAGTCTTTAACTCCATGGGTAACATAATCTGGTGGCCCTAAAAATGAAGCTTCGCTCTACTTCATCTGACCTGATGGTATATTTCAAAGGAAATACTGCTGGTAAAGCTGCAGCTCTTGAACTTTTGAGATATTGAAACGGACTCTTATTTGACCTGCAACTCAAGTGAGTTTATGCAGTCCTCGAGCATACGGTATAATGTGTTGTAGGGTCATTCTGCACACGTTGAAGTTCTCCGTCAGTGTCTGGATCAACTCTTCAAAGTCGGAAGCTCTCGCTTCACCTCAGCGGGGAGGCATCCATCCGAATGATCCTCATTTTGCATGCCTATCATCTTTGAACGAGTGCAATGTGAACATTAATTGCCCACATCAACATTGATTAAGTTCCACAACATCGCTCTCAGCACTTGACTTCACATTAAAGCTTGGCAAGCAAACGGCAAGTATATCGTCCAATACTCACTGCATGTAGACATAGAGATCCTTACGTGAATTAAAAGTCATCCAGAAAGAGATTGGCCAGGGATTGTTTGTCCCAATTGTTGAATTAAAATCTGTTTTGCTTTAAAACCCCACTGGAGAAAACAATGATGGAGATGTGTTTTGAGGAGCAGGTCAGTTTATGATTAAGCAGAATTGGATTGGTCAATGGATGTCTTCTCTATCATGTGAATGTGATGCCACTGTAGATGTTAGCAAGTGTCTGTAGAAAAACCGCAAATTTTGAAGACCTACTTCTGTCTTAATCCATTTAATCCTAACATTAAACACATTTCTGGCCTTGAGTTCAAACAAATATTACCTTAACTAAGAGAGGAGTGTGAGGCTTGATCTTTAATACATTAAAGACACTGTGACTTCTTTGAAAAGTTAAAAAGTCCATCCAACATTAAGCCTAGAAAGAGCATAAGAGGAGGACGATGGGATATTACCGGTGGCATTTCGAGGATTTTTCAAAGAGGGGCCAAAAAGTGCGAAGAGGGGCAAAATTAATATTTCACTTCAATATGATTCTGTGTTCTTTAACAACTCAAGACCTCATAATTTTTGGAAGTGGTATTTCCAAGGTTGACAAATGTAAACTTTAATAAAATATATGATATGAATTTAAGAAATACAAACACTAATAATTTAATTATTTTTTAGGTGTTTAATGAATAAAACGTCCAATATCATAAAATTTAAAACTGTTTATTTGACTTCTACAGTTTCAGTAGATTTTAAAACATTATATTCTGTGTGATTATTTTTATTATATATTATATTTATGTTTATACATAAGCCTTGTGTAGTTTGAATACTTCTCTAGACCTATAAATTGCTGTAGTGATGATGTATTTTTGTAGGCCAACCTTGAAGTTCATATCACCCTGGCTCCCTCGACAAAAACCCAATAGGATTTTGGATTATTGCAAAAAGTTTACCTGTTTAAAGTGAGGATGTTTAATGCCTCCGACAACCTCTGTAGTCACATTTAGACACTTGTTAGAAATCGACTCTTTCAAGGCAAGTAAAAGATTTTTAAAAAATCACTAGTGTGTATTACTGATGTACGTATGTCATAGAATAAAGTGTGAAAATATATTGAGCCTATATTAACCATAGACCTTATTTCATGCATTTAAAAAAAACAACCAAAAAAAGTTGCTGACTTTAGGATGATGAAACTGGAAGTGCTAAAATGCGAGCTCGTTTCTGGATTTTGGCCTACAAAAATAAGTCATCCCTGCAGCACTCTATGCAGCATTGTGTGGTTTCCATTCGTTTTATTTCCTTTAAAGCAGAATGTTTTGGACATTTATCTGTTTTAGTGCTCTTTAGGAATTGACCTTTTGTTTAAAAGTTTCAAGGAGCACCCTTTTTATTAGATTAAAAGACTTGTTCAGCTAAATGCCCAGTCATTTAAATTTTCTGGCTTCCAGTATGGAGTAAAAAGCTGGTTTGTTTTCTTGCAACACAGCCCGGGTTGAAAAGCACTGCATAAAACTGGCCTGTGAGGAAATAAATCTGCTCTGTACTGGGGGGGAAAAAAAACCTTTTAATCAATTTTTACTCAAGAATTGCTTGTAAATTTCACAAATGATTACAAAGAAACAAGTAACACATTAAATGAAATGTGAAATTTTGAAATAGGATTAGTAGTATTAAATAATATATAGTATATAAATAGTATTTTCTTTCAAAACATTGTCCAATAATCTTTGTTTTATTTACAACTTTGAATCTGATTCAGTTTGGTACTGCGGTTTCATTTCGCTTTTTAAGTGTTTGGCTTCTCGTAGACACATGGTTTGTGGTATCATTCATGTCAGCAGCACAAACGGGGGGATTTTTACACCAACTGATTAAGGCCCTGTTTACACCTGGCATTAAGATGTGTTTTGGTCGATCGGATCACAAGTGGACGACGCTAAATACAGGTGTAAATGGGGCGAGCTTGAGCTTGTCAAACATCCACTAAAGACTGCCTACTCTTCGCCAACGGACTTAACGCATAAACATTATGGGAAGTGCTCTAGCCAGACGGGATTTAAACTTTGTTGACTGAAGACCCAAGTTTGGGTTGAAGACGAAAAACTCACCAAGCACAATATTCTCTCACTTTCCTGATTTCTAACACACACTCACAGCGTTCGGCGTGATCTTACGGCCTTCAGAGCAGAAACGAAAGCTGATGCTCTCTGTTTGTTTTCCTTCTTCTCTGTGCGTATTGATATGTAAATTGCACAAGCTTATTTAGATCGAAATATCTGAAAAAAACAAACAAACAAACAAACATACATTTACCCGCCTATAGACCCTCCCCTCGAAGAAATCAGGACGGAAGTGGTTGAAAGTGGACAAAAAAGATGGATTAAAACGGCAGGTGTAAACAGGTATGTGTCTCCCTCGTCTACTTGTGATTCGATCGACCAAAACGCTAATACCAGGTGTAAAGAGGGCCTAAGAGTCAAGTACACTGAAATTATCTGTTTTACCTTTAGCTGTAAACGCATGAATATGGCTGCTCTATGTACGTACAAGAAGATTAGTTCCTATAGAGTAAATTAGCTTTATACTAAGGTTGATAACTCTTGCAGAAAAGCTGCTGACGGCTTTGGTATGCGATGTACCATTGGAGGATTTGAAGAAAACCACCATCTATTTGTTTGGCTTCCTTTCAATACTTGACCCAAGAAATCCCAAGCTTTCTCTGGGTCTTAAGCCCAATGCCTGCAATAACCCTTGGCATGTTATCCAGAACAAAGTCAATCTCTTTACACTAGAAAGTCTTTACTCCTATGAACAGCTCAAGCTGGCTCAGCACAAACTAACATATTGACTATTTTTCCAGTTTGGAGGTCTCAGACTTCCCAATTTCCAATTGCGCTGTAAAAATTCTATTTGGTGGCTAAAAGAGGTCGTATCCCACTTTTTTACCAGCTGAGGCATACATGCTGGGGTATAAAATACATATAATTTTCACCCCCAAAACCAGATTGCTATTTTGGAGGACAGCTGAATGTGAATCATTTATGGGATATGGGTTGAATCGAATCATTTTAGATAACCTCTCCACTCCAGAATGTGCCTTCCGCACTTTTCTTTTCAGGCTGAATAAGCAAGTGGGAATTTGAGGGAGGGATGGAGAAAGCGAGCACTAGTATCTGTTGTGCCGTGTTAGGATCACGGTCGAGAGTGATGCATATTAATGCAAACAATGTGAAACGAATGAATATCTAAAATATGCTGATCATAATATCTGGGCAGCATCCGAAGGAAAGAGCCTTTTTCATGCATAATTCAGCAACGGCGTACTGGAAAAACACATTTATGTAAATCCAAAGTGAGATAATATGGCAAAAGCAAATGCTAATTCACCTTCCGACAATATATCTGTGGAAATGATGAGGTAGCCGGTGTTTCGCCGAAGTCACAGAGTGTTGAAACTAAATTAATCGGAAAAGTAAGCATATGAGGGGAGGGAGGCGCGCTGTGAATTCAGACGGCATTTGAGGTCAGGGTTGGAAAATTAGAATGCTGCTGGTGTCTCGAATTCATTGGATTCTGCTTGATGATTGCAGGAATTCCGTATGGAATGCTGTACAGAAGACTTATTGGGTAGAGCTTGAACAATGCTTAAAATGACAAGTTAATTTGGACTCGCCAATGAAGTGCTTATAAACAGCGGACAACATGTCATAAATTGCTCTGACATGATCAAATTAGTTGTTTTTGATTGATTGATGCATGCTATTTTGGTATGATTTATATTGCATTGTGAACTGGTGTGTGACCATATGACCATGATAGAATTTATTTATTTAATTTTAAAAAGGTTGGAGGCAGTGTGAAAAGTGTTTGTACTCTGATTTGTTGTATGATTGAGCTGTGTGCAACCTGAGTTCAGGTCCAGTCTGGTATCCATCCATCCATCCATCCATCCATCCATCCATCATCCATCCATCCATCCATCCATCCGATCTAACTGAATCAAACTTTTTACCCTCAACAACTGTTGTTTCATTGAAGAATATACAGTTCTTGACAGTTCTGAAATAATAAATCTCCCATTTTCTGTTTATAAAAAATGTTTGAAAACAAGGAGCTTTGTAATAATTACTACAGAAATGCTGGAAGAAATTGTTTAAGCTGTATGAAGGAGCCTTCCATTATTGTGTTGGACAATGGTGGCCTTCAGATTAAATAGGTTGAGAACCACTGAGTCACATACATCTTAGTAAAATAAGAACAAGAGCACAGTGTAACTTTTTGGTTGCACTTTATTTTGCAGTACATGCACTTATGTGTACTTACTTACCTAAGAAAGTACTAGGTAATATAAGGTAACTACATTGGTTAAGGTTAGGTTTAGGGGTAGGTTCAGGGTTAGTACCTAGTTATTACCCAGTTATTATAATTACTATAACAAGAACATAGTATGTACATGGGGAGCAGGACTGTATTCATGCTTTCGTCCCTTCAGCGATCGCTGGTTTGTCATGATAAATACAAATTATTGCTGTGCAAGTTTAAAATGTTTATTTAAAGTAGTCAAACACAAGCTAAAACTGCTCATCAGGACAAACAGCAACTCCATTGTGATGCAGGACAGTCCCGATGGTATGACGACAATACTCCTATTACACATTTTGTCTCTGAGATCGCCCTTAAGGCCTAATCTCAAGTGTAAAAGATGGCGCTTCACCCCTGGATGGATGTCCTCATCCTCAGGAGTTCATCACACCTATCAGGGTGTTCTCGAGCAGGACGTACAACTTGTCACCTGATGAGCAATTATCATGGTTGATGGGTAATAAATGCTTGAGCATTTCACACCATTTCCCTTTAATGATTTGCACCTGCACGGCCTCTCAAGCGGCACTGACTGACAGACGTAGCGTTATTCAGATGCTGTTCTCATCTCATCATCAATACAGCGATCAAAAATAATAAAGTAAATTAGGAATGCGTGTGTAATCATGACATAATACAAGACTATTAACATCAATTTCGCCTCACGATTTGTATAACATTTTTGTGGAGAACATTATTAAAGACCAGAGAACTTTGAATGAACATTCTATTAACGTTACTGGAAGAATGTTTATTCATATCTTTGAGAGAACCTTGCCAGAAAGTTCTGAGAACGTTCCCTGTTAGCTGGGTTATTTCTTAAGCTTCTATGGATAAAGATAATGCCCAGCCTGTTCTTTGATAGATGCGTCCCGTCCCAGATGATGATCTTTCTTCCTCCCACCGTGTAATGAAAAAGCCTCCCTCAATTGACTTGTTTTGCTCACTGGAGCTCTAATTAAGAACAGGGCAGGGTGAGCAAAAGAAAACAATAGGAGAACCTACACTGTGTTTCCTCCTGTGGTTCATACTAATAGAGATGGCAAACTCAATGAGTGTGTGTGAGAGAGGGAGTGAAAGAGAGAAAAAGAAATGTTCAGAATTATGTACGGTACAGTATGCATCAGCTGTATGTACAGTCTGCAAGGTGTTCACATTTCTGCATGGAAAATGCAGATGACTGCTACACTGGCCAACATGTGCATTCAGAATTGATTTAAAAATCAATCAGTTTTGATATTAATTTGGGTAACACTGACGTAGTTACACGTTACTACATATACTTACTATAATAATAACAACAACAACAGTAAATTATGCATAATTACAAGTAATTAACATTAAACCAAACCCTAACCCTAACTGTAATTCTATAGTAAGTACATGTAGTTAATTAATATTACTTATTTGAGTAAGTACAATGTAACTGTTGAGAATTCCCAGGTGGTCACATGACATAGTCAGCCAGGGGTGGAGCTAAGTCTCTTCAGGTGCACTGAATCATTATTTAGCTGCCGTTGTTTGGTGTGTGTGAAGCATGCAGCTGAACCTGACATCCCTTGTCCTTCTCCTCAAAGAGAGCTTCTAGTAGAGTTGATGTGTTTCTGACCATGTAAGTTTATTTCTTTTGGTATTTAATGTTATTTCTGGAAGTTATGTATGTTTGAGTTCTATGTGATTTAATTCATATGTATTAGTGCTCATATTTGATTGCTAAACTGTTTTGTTAAGCTAATTGGATTATATGGTTTGTTTGAGTTATATTGTTAATTGTATCTAAGACTTGTTTGTTCTTTATTGTTTTGGTTTTTTTAGACACCATACAACTCTGTGTGAAACTCATGTTGCCATGGCTCGATTCCTATGCTTCCGATTGTCAAATAAAGATCATGGACTGAGTATTAGATCCACCGTGTTTTAATGGACACACCATCCTGGCAGCACATTCCTGAACCAACCCATTCCAAACTTTACAGTAACTATGTCACCTAAAATAAAGTGTAACCTTAATTGTTTAATTTTCAGTCATTTTGTGTTGTGCTTGTGTTATCTTCATTAGTTTATTTTTCTTTAATATTTAGGTTAAATTAATTAGATTTTTTCCAGTTAGTAATTTATGTGCTTCAACTGTAACTTAGTTCAGATAGTTTCCAATCAAAGGAAGTCTATGCAATGTTCTTACTAATATACTAAAACAAAAGTGTGCGTGCGTGCGTGTGTGCGTGTACTTGCCTCAGGTCAAGAGGATGATTTAAGGCCAATGGGACTTTTCTAAAATTCTGTTTCCAACAATAACAGCCAATCTTAGACATCCAACGGGACGAAAACTTCAACCTGCTGGCTAAATCTGGAGAGACACCAAAATGATCGATAAAAGTGTGAGTATCTAGATAATTTATCTGGTACATAGAGATCTTTTACCTTGTGATATGAAAGGTGCCGCACATGTGGGCGAGAAAGAAGATGGTGAATCATTCATCACCATATGAACCCTGGACTCAATTAGTAACACTAGTCTGGTAGAATAGATGATTCCCTCCTCTCATCATAATTTTATAAGCGAAGGACCAGGAGACCTTGTATCTTTGTATTATGTATGGCAGTAAACTCACTGAGCATATGAACTCAAATGCAATCCAAAAGAACGACTTAATTGAATTAGAAGGCAATATGAGAACACTTAAGTGTGTAATACACTTCATATATGTGGAAAAATACATTATCTGATGTAATAAATGGCCTTCTATATTTCACATTGCCCATATGAAATCCTCTTAAAAAATTCTGAAATTAATGTTCAGTTTCACTCAAAATTTTATGCTAAGACAATTTGTAATCATTTAACACACACACACACACATATATATATATATATATATATAAAATTGTGGTGGTTGTCAATAAATAAAAATGTTTCTTCACATTGCTATATATATATATATATATATATATATATATATATATACACACACACACACACACACACTCACACACACTTTTCAGGGATTATCATATCCCTGTAGCTGTTTTTTATGACCACATCAGTCCCACTTCTCAAAATGCCTATATATTATATTCTAAATGGCACAGAGGTCAAAAGGTCAGCACTAAAACTATTCACATATTTCACTCACATATTCATGCACTCACGAGGAGGTATATAATACAGCACACATGCCCACCCTGCCGAAACATTATTCCTCTACTGTGCTGTCCAACACCAATCTCTCATTCAGCATCAGCGAGGGCAGTAGAGTACCTCTTCTTCCTGTTACGTGTGGGCAGCTCTCCATTGTGTTCTGGCCCCGATTCAAGAAAAGCAGCTTAGAAGAGCTCAGCAGATGATGCTTGAGGTCATTAATTAACACATCAACTGCTATTAGCTTTGTAATGATGCTGGTTGGGCATCCACGCCATCATGATTACCAACCATGGGCTGGTTAATCTGAACACTCAGGGGGGATTGATGTACATGGGGTGTAACTTGGATGTGCCAACCTGACTGCAGTCTTGTGTGTAATTGCAAACTGTATTTATAGCATTATACCATTTTCAATAGAAACTAGCATCACATTAACATTTGACGAGCCTCATTTACATATTAAATCCTCTTCTGAATTCAGCAACAACTCTCCGATAAGTTATGATCATTTATCCCTCTGAAGAGACGTCTCATCAGTCACAATGTAGATAGTCATATGTTTTAACATATGGTGTGTTCTAGACCCTTACATAATCAGGACGTTGACAAAATTGTGATTAAATACATTTCTTTACACCATTTGTACATCAAAGTTACTGTCTCCTATTTCATTTATCACTTTGTTGAGTGATAAAAGTATGATTTTTACTTTTAAATAGTTACATTTGGAACCTACTTACTTTCACCTGACTTTTATTTAAATTTCTGTTTTTTAAATGTTATATCACCTTCAGAATGCTTTATAATACACATCATAGTCAGGTACACGTTCTCATGAATAATAATTATAATAAATTATAATTCTTACCTATTCATAGATAAATGCATTAATGCAACACCCAATATACTCTTAACATCACATGTCAATTGATAAGTATTGTTATTTACATTATTATTTCTGTGGTTACAATTATTTCTGAAAGAAGTAATGCATATTGTATATGGTATTATGAATATTATGATAAATGAAGAGTGTTTGAAATTCATTATATATACATGTCTCAAGTAAAGTGTCACTGTACTGTCAACACCACTCACAACACCCTAACCTCATAGCAGCAGTTTTTTTTGTTTTTGTTTTTTTGGGGTTTTTTTTCCCATGCTCAACTCCCTTGTCTCTACTTTGCATTATGAGTTTTCTCAAACAACAAATCCAGGGACTATCAATTTCATTGAACCACTCTTCACTCATTAGTGTCATAATTAGGTATTGACTTCTGCAGGAGGCGAAAAGCTGACGATATGTGAGAAGACAGCTTGCCAAACATTTGCTTAGCACACTCCCATCAGAGGAGCCTAATGAATTTAACATGAGGGACAGGAAGCGTGTTGCTGGAGATTGCAGAAGTGTGGACGGTATGGGTATCTGTTGTGTAAAGATGGGTTGTGGTGGAAGGTAATGGTTTCAGATTTTTTTGACAGGTTCCTGTGTTGGTAGTGGACAGATATATGTGCATCTCAGAGCAGGCTATGTTGGGGAGTGTGAAAAGGAAATGATACTCCTTTCATACTGTATATTTTCATACACAGATGTGTAGATTGATCTGATAAAAATTTAGACATCTGTCTAAAGGTGCGCTCACGCCTTGTCGTAGTTACCGCAATTACGGGATTTCAACTTGTAAAAAGCGTTCACATAAATTAGTGAAGTGAAGCGTTCACTGTTTGTTTGTCTGTCTGTCTGTCTGTCTGTCTGTCTGTCTGTCTGTCTGTCTGTCTGTCTGTCTGTCTGTCTGTCTGTCTGTCTGTCTGTCTGTCTGGCTGGCTGGCTGGCTGGCTGGCTGGCTATCTGTCTGTCTGTCTGTCTGTCTGTTTTTGTCTCTGTCCACCCGTCCGTCCATCATCTATCTATCTATCTATCTATCTGGCTGTCTGGCTGTCTGGCTGGCTGGATGGATGGCTATCTGTCTGTCTGTCTGTTTTGTCTGTCTCTGTCCACCCATCCGTCCATCCTCTATCTGTCTGTCTGTCTGTCTGTCTATCTGTCTGTCTGGATGGATGGCTATCTATCTGTCTGTCTGTCTGTCTGTCTGTCTATTTTTGTCTGTCTCTGTCCACCCGTCCGTCCATCCTCTATCTGTCTGTCTGCTTGCCTATCTATCTATCTATCTGTCTGTCTGGCTGGCTATCTGTCTGTCTGTTTTTGTCTGTCTCTGTCCGTCCGTCCGTCTATCTATCTATCTATCTATCTATCTGTCTGTCTTGTCTGTCTGTCTGTCTGTCTGTCTGTTTTGTCTGTCTGGATGGATGGCTATTTTTGTCTGTCTCTGTCCACCCGTCCGTCCATCCTCTATCTGTCTGTCTGCTTGCCTATCTATCTGTCTGTCTGTCTATCCATCTGTCTGTTTTTGTGTCTCTGTCCACCCGTCCGTCCACCCTCTATCTGTCTGTCTGCTTGCCTATCTATCTATCTATCTATCTATCTATCTATCTATCTATCTATCTATCTATCTATCTATCTATCTATCTATCTATCTATCTATCTATCTATCTATCTGTCTGTCTGTCTGTCTGTCTGTCTGTCTGTCTGTCTGTTTTTGTCTGTCTCTGTCCACCCTTCCGTCCACCCTCTATCTGTCTGTCTGCTTGCCTATCTATCTATCTATCTATCTATCTATCTATCTATCTATCTATCTGTCTATCTATCTATCTATCTATCTATCTATCTATCTATCTATCTGTCTATCTGTCTATCTATCTGTCTATATGTCTGTCTGTCTCTCTGTCTGTCTGTCATGGTGTGCAATATGTGCACACATTTTTTTCTCTCATTTGCAATCACTTTGTATGTTTTATATTATGTTATTCTTATATAATATACTGTATTTTTGGCTCTGTCATACAATCTTCATATGCCTTCAGCAGAGCCGAGAGCTAAAACTCAATAAAACATTTGCTTATGACTCAAGGAAGTTCTTCCCCATGAAACATGACTTGCAGAGTTATGATTGATTGCTGTGAATCTCTGTCATGACAATGCTTGTCAAAAACAATGAGCGTAATTCTCATGTACATTCTGTATGGATGTACTTGTGGTATCCTATAGTCATTTTTCCTGGCATTTACTTGTGCTGAAATTTAGTAAATATAACTTAATCATATTAGGAATGTTCTGATTTGACTGGGTGAACTGGGGCTTTTGCATAATGTGGTACCTAAAATGGGCTTTTATTCTCAGGAGCATAGCATGTCAGTAGCCTTTAATCAACTTAAAATGTGTAAAACGAAGGAATAAAGGAGTAAAAAAAAGTCTCTGAAATCAATTATTGGAGTATTTTATTTATATGTTTGGCGAGGGCTTATCTGAAACATAGCAGATCCTTCAGAATGCGAACATTCTTCATCCGCCGCCTCTTTCAAACACACTGTGATAGGAGCTGCTGTGCTTTTGATAAAACACGTTTGCATATCATTTCACACTCGGTTAATTAATTTCTTTAGCTGACGTGGCAGCAGGCACTCTGGGCTTTCAAACAAGTGAACTTGAGCTGCACTGAAAATAAATCTTCAACAGTTGCCTTTAGGTTTTGGGTGGCGAACAAGCCCGTTTGCATTCGTGATCTGACGTGCATGAATATTTTATACCGCCAATCTGAGTGTGTTCTTGCTAATGGTCAATGGAAAACTGTATCCGATGTGATTCTTGTTTTCATACTTCTCGCCTTGATATGCTGCACGACTTGGGAATCAAGAACACTTTCCGCCAAATTTCCATTCTCACTTCAGTAGAAGTAGCCTGAAATCCACATCCGCATATGTCCACCCATGACAATTTAGTTTGTATTAGGACGATGTATGTATATAGGAGTGTGATCCATTGGATATATTTCCCTGATGTTGTCATATATTTACAAAGCAACTGTTGCCACATATCCAATCTCTCTCTCTCGCACACTTCACCTCAATCCCGATGGTGGGCTCATCTACGGCGCTCAGGGGAGACGACCACTGCCAGCTCTTTCCTTGAACACGCTCTCCATCTGTGCCGACTCCTTCCTTGTTTACTGCATTGTTAACTCTTTATTTTCACACTTCTCTGATATATTTAAGTGGTTGGAAAGCTGTGGGAAAGTCTAACTAGACCATCTGCAGTAGCCAAAAGTGATGTCCGGCCAATGAAAATTGACATCTTCACACTTTATTAAAATATTATTTAAAATTTCTTAAAGATTTTGTGCTTAGAATCAATTGTTTTATTTGTGATAACACATAACACAGTGTTTTGTTCTTTCCTCATATTTACAATATATATCAGTGGCGTGCGGTCCATATAAGCTGCGAATGCTCCGCATACCCAAGCCATTCGTGGACTCTGCAATTAATATTAACATTATAAATTACTATTAAATCCCTTGTTTGAGGTGTACCATAAAGCCTACATGATTGTTAATACGTATGTAACTGTCCGTAATTTATTTACTTGCCAAACAACGGTAATTTTTTAAAAAATCTGCCAGTTACGGAGACTTCCGGGTAAGCTGATCTACAGCAGATTTTGCGTCTTCGCGCTTTTGTTATGGAACGTCATCATTGTCGTGCGTTCTCATTGGTTTGCTGGCCTATGGCGGATTTCATGGCAGGATAAGCTGTGAGCAGACCGCTCGCCCAAGAGGAAAAATGAGCTGCTGCCAGATCTCGATCACCAAAAATCACATTGTATTTGATACAAAACTAACTAGACTTAACCAAATGGGGAATAAAATCATAACTAAAACTATTTTCATAGTATTTAATTTTTTTTATGAAAACTTATAAATTATTTAAGATAGTCCTACTGTAACGAGGCCTATTAGAGGATGTTAATCGATAGTCTGTGCGTTAGTTAAGTTTGTATAATTTCAACTTATTTTTTAAAGAATACTGATATTTTTTTTTATTACAGCCTACTTATATTTATTATAATTACATTTTATTTTTTTATTTATAATAGGCAGGCTGCTAATACTAATTATACTTATTTTTAATTATTAATTTAAAAAGTAAGCTACTTTGGCATACATTTAAATTGACGCCATGGTGTTTCTTATTTGTCGTGTCTGATTTAGATCTGTGTCCTAAACTGATAAGTTTAAAGGTGAAGTATCTTGTTTGTGTGACACTAGCGCCACCTAGTGGATTACAAAAATACAGCATATTTTGCAAACGCACCTTTTTTCGCATGTCGCGCCTCCGTCGACTCAAACATCACAAAAGCTCTTACGGTTGCTTGTGAAGGCACGTCTTAACAGGTAAATATGGGCTACTCTCAATAAAAGATCCAACATATTAGAAATGTTTTTAGCTGTGTTGCTATTTGTCATGAGCAAGCATATATATATATGTATATATGTATATATACAAATATGCTTTCTGGATATGGGATTATAGCCTACTGGATGGTTCACATAGGTGAACATAGGTGAAATTGAAAAATGTTCATAATCCATTTCATCTTTTGAAATAAGTGTTTGATTTACTGTGTATCTTTTTGAACTTGTACAGCTTTGTGACATCAGATAAACTCATCAAAACATACCTGCATAAACAACAGCCATTGGAACAAAATGTGTATGTAAGAAATCTTGTAATCGTGTAAGTGTTTTATAATGATTGTATAGTGTACATTTTGTGCTTATCACATGTGAAATTAAAGCACTTTTTTTAAAAAGTCACTCTAGATAAGAGCATCTGCTAAATACAGTATAAACTTATAATAAAATATATAATATGTAAACACTTTGTTGAATATGCGTAAAGTGTGACGGTTAGGGAATTTTTTGGGGAAATAATGTCTCAAGTTTTGTTGTTTCACACCAGTGTTATTTTAGTATTATTTATATAATATTATAGTTTTTATGTTTTATTTTGTTTCAGCTTTATTTCAATAAATAGATTATGATGTGACGTTGCCACAGTAAAGACATGGTCCCAAGTTTCACTTCTCATTTAAAGGTCAACATACCTGCAGGAACCTGAAAGTTATTATTTTTCTAGGTCTTCTGGTGCCCTTTTGTTTACCTGCAAGCAATTCGGTGGCCTGAAATATAGAGCGTCTCCGAGTGCCGTTGGCGGCCTGCCTATCTCGTAATAGTTTTGAAAAGCCCTGTGAGAATGACCACGTGTTCTCCTGCTTCTTTTTCTTGTTAAGAACATCGCCATTCTCTGTGTTCCTCACTTAGCCTCATACATAAACCATGTCCCGATATTTGTTTTGGCTCAAAGCTGGACGTTTCTGTGATGAGCAAAATGAACCGCCAACAATCAAGGGTTTTGGCACAGAGTCTCGTCGCATGTATTGTCATCTATTGAACTGTCGCTACTCAAGACCCTCAGCGTGTTCTCTCGCAATGAGAAACAGACAGGCTGCAATTTGGCTTTAGAATGATTGTCATTGTCTTTGTGTTTATTCTTCTCTGATGTGTATTGTGCAAACACGGCTTTTGATATGCTTATTATGCTAGAAGATGCTAGTGTATCCTCTTTCCTCTTCCTCACTTCCTGCTGCAGATCTTTTCATTTGGCTGACTCTCTGCTTCAGATGTGAGGTTTAGTATCTGTGTGAGTTATTGCTTAGATGTTGCTCATATATGGCACAGGAAACCAGTGTTGCAATACTAAAACACATTTTTAGTAGGTGACAGTAGTTCAGCTGTTTAAATATGATCCCTGCTAACAAACTGATTTTAAAGCATTATCCCTGCTGACAAACTGACATGCTACAAACCTTGTGGGAACAATGATTTTCATTGTTTCTAAAATGTTATATGTTAACGGTAATGTTAATACAACATTCTCCTAACCTTATTTTTACTCATAATATAACATTCTTTGAACCTTTATTTTGTAATTTTCTAAGAAGGTTAACGTTAACATTCATCAAATACAAATCATTAAAGTGGTGTTCTGAAAATGTTGTTCTCAAAGCGATTTCTCTCAACATTATGAGAACATTCATCAAGAAAAACAACATCAAAAAGACACTCTAAAAATGTTTCTCTCAACATATATCTATTATTAAAGGGTAAGTTCACCCAAAAAAGTAAAATTATCCCATAATTTACTCACCCTCAAGCCATCCTAGGTGTATATAATTATCTTCTTTCAGCCAAATACAACTGGAGTTATCCTAGCTCTTCCAAGCTTTATAATGGTTGTGAATGGTACCTAAGATTTTGAAGCCCAAAAAAGAGCATCCATCCCTCATAAAAGTAATCCATACGACTCCAGGGGGTTAATAAAGGCCTTCTGAAGCAAAGCGATGGGTTTTGTAAGAAATATATCCATATTTATAACCTTATAAACCATAATCACTGGCTTCCGGTAACGGCTGTACGCAAGTCTAGTTCCGTCGGAAGAGTGACCTCTGACCCAACGCATGACGTATTGACGAACATGAAAGCGCAGAGGATAGAGCAAAACAAAACACCGTTCACAAATTAGAAGTCTAAAATGAGAATTTTTAAAGAGAAATGTCAATATAAGAGTAGAGGAGCTTGAGTTTGTTGCCCAGCCCTATTTGTTTGAACCGCGAGAGGCGTCTACTCTCACCTAAGCTTATGCTACTCCTACATCATACGTCATGCGTCGAGTCAGAGGTCATTCTTCCGCTGGAACTCGACTTGCGTACGCCGTTACTGGAAACCAGTGATTATAGTTTATAAAGTTATAAATATGGATATTTTCTTACAAAAACCCATCGCTTCGCTTCAGAAGGCCTTTATTAACCTCCTGGAGCCGTATTACTTTTATGATGGATGGATGCACTTTTTGGGCTTCAAAAATGTTTTATCTTAACATTTACATAATCTTCACAAAACATTACTGAAAGTTGTGAAAACATTCCCAGTTAGCTAGGATATTGTGCCAAAACCCTATATCATTTTTTTTTTTTTTTTTTTTTTTATATATATTGCACATAAAACATTACAACCATGTGAGCTGAAATGTCCTTGCTCTATCAAATAGCTTTGTGAGGTCTGATTCGTTTTGGTGAATTGATTCACTCAGATGATTCATGTAAATGAACTGCTTCAAATAACTATTCACCAACTGATTCAAGTCCCAGAGCTCATTTGTGTGAATTCTTCATAAAAAAAAAAAAAAAAAAAAAAAAAAAAACTTTCTTATGTAAAATGTTGCTTTCAAGCCAGTGTGACAGTTTATGTATGAATGGTTTTATAAACAATTTATTCAGAAATGTATTGTTTTATGATTGAGTTCCCTATGCAGATTTTTTGTTTTTGTTGTAAAATATTTTAAGTTATGTTTACATAGTTGTTCCTAGTTTTATTAGTTAAATTTGGTATAGATTTACAGTATCCTTTTATGTTTAATCCTGTCACCATTTTTTTTTTTTTTTTTTTTTTTTTTTTTTTTGTGTCTGACATTGATTACAGCTGCTAATCAGATTGTAAAAACTAATTTATATATTTAAAAAAGGATAGTGTACCAATGTAGTTAACAACTTTTTGTTAGCAAGTTTTATACATTTGCCTGACCAGCTGAACATCTTTGAAACTGTTTCTTTCAACTCTGTGTCAGATGCTTCTTTTTAAAATTCCTTTACAAATTGTACAGTACAAATAAATGTTATATAAGCCTGAAAAAAAAAAAAAAAAAAAAAAGATTATGAAGAGCATAGAATAGCACGGCACAGATCATTTAGTTTGGGAATGATGAATGTTAGAGATCATGTTGAGATCTCTGACTTTGGTGTTCTGACAAGTTTAAGCAATGTTTGACATGCTGATTTTGTCAACAGACCCATCAGCTTCTATTTTGTGGTCTAATGCATTATGAATGTTCATATTCATTAATTTGCCCTCAAATGTGTTAAAATTAGGCAGTGCACCTTTGATTTTGCATGGAAATGTGATGCCATTTTTTCATGTGAACGTAAATTATTTATTTCCAGAGATCATCAGTACAACCGTCAAAGTATTTTGTAGCTTGTAAAGCCGAGATCAGATGGCTTTTACAGTACACCATGCATCCTTGCGCCTGTGTGGATGCGTGAAGCATAAACCAGGATTTAGTTGCGGAAAAATCAATTTCTTGGAATCGTCTCCTACTGTGCGTACAATTTCAGTGTCGTCTTCTGGAGTCGAGTGCCTCTGCTCTATAGGAAACATGAATTTACTGGGCCTGTACTCTCAGGAGAAAAATCTGAGAAGCAAAAAGTGATACTAAAGAGATCTCATTAGGGATTTATCTTTCCTAGAGGCTCTGGAGTAACTGGAACAACTATCTTTCCCTACAGCAGCAACATTAGCGGAATGCAGTTTTGGCAATTTAACTTAAAAGACGAGGTAAAGGAGTCATAAACCTTTTCATTTATTTCACAGACAGCATATGGCTTCTTCGAGTAGACTGCGTTAACACATCTGATGCAATCTATCTTCCAGGTTATTTTTAGGCATGAATACATGCAATATTAAAACAAGGTCCCCGATTCAATTCAATTTGCCAACACGCCGCACGTACATAACAATATAAATTGGATTGCCAGTCCTGAGTCACAGAGAGAGAACGTTAAACGGGAAGGGAGGGAGGACGACAGACTGAGAAAGAGAACGAGAGAGGAGCGCTGGGACAATAATCAATCATGAAATATGGCGAGACGGTGAGCGAAAATGGCAGAGCGCTAAAGGACGGCGAGAGAGAGAGAATGAAAGATAGAAATGGAGGAAAGCTGATGGCTGAATGAATTAATCCGGGTTTAGAGGTCGGTTGAGGCTGTGGCGTTGCAAAACCAGGGCCGGTGGCCAGCGGTCGCCCCCTTTCTTGACCCCCGATTGAAGTGAACTTCTTTGTGACTTCATTCTTCAGTTAAGTCCGTGCAAATGTGCTCATGTGTTGCAAAAGTGATAGATGTCTCTCAATTAGAAGTCATTTTTTTTGCTCCCTGCCCACCTTTTATGAAGGCAATCACGTTCTGTTAAATGACTGTCCATTTATCTAGCACCTATGCAAAAGGAGAACCGAATGAAAGAGCTCTCAGACTGTCTGACTTGCCATTGTTGGGCATTCGTTCAGCGGTGAATAGTGTTATTTTAATGTTTAAAACCCAGGAATGAAGTTTTAAAGTCAATGCACAGCACCTACAAAAAGGATTCTGACTTTGCACTCCAGTTCAAATGATGGTGAACTGACTTTTTCTGGCAAAAATGAACTAAACATACTTTTACATTCTTAATTTGGCAGATAATTTTATCTAAAGCGATTTACAGTGCATTCAAGGTCTGCATTTCAAGTTTCGGGTCGGTAAGATTTTTTAAATGTCTAATGCTTACTGAGGCTGAATTTATTTGATCAAAAATACAGTAAAAACTATAATTTTGTAAAACATTATTACAATTTAAAATAATTGCTTTCTATTTGAATATATTTTTAAAATGTAATTTATTCCTGTGATCAAAGCTGAATTTTCAGCATCATTACTCTAGTCTTCAGTGTCACATGATCCTTCAGAAATCATTCTAATATGCTGATTTGCTGCTCAAGAAACATTTCTGATTATTATCAATGTTGAAAACAGTTTAATATTTGCTAAATATTTTTGTGGAATCTGAAACTTTTTTTTTTTTTTCCTTGTTCTCAGGATTCATTGATGAATAGAAAGTTCAAATTGACAGCATTTATTTGAAATAGAAATATTCTCATTGTAAATTACTGACACTTTTCATCAATTTAATGCATCCTTGCTAAATAATAATAATAATAATAATAATAATAATAATAATAATTTCTTAAATATATTTTCTTTCAAAAGATAAAATAAAAATAAAAATAAAAATCTGAGCTATTTTTTTTATTTTATTTTATTTTATTTATTATTTTTAGGTATATTTAGAAGATTGATACAGTCTGTTTTGACCTCAGAGGAAAACAAAAACAGGTAATTGTGAGATAGTTAAATAAGGAATATTGTCATATCGAGAAATAATTGTGAGGGGAAAAAAAGAAAAGTTACATTGTGATATATAAAATCTCAATTCTTAGAAATTAGAGTTTTGTATCTTTTACTTAATTTCTATTCGTTTATAGGTAATCTTTATGCTAGTGCACTGCTAAAAGTTGACAAAATAAGCAGATTAAAATTGTATTAGCATTAACATGTTGCAAATCATGACTTTGGTGGCATGGGGAAGAAAATAGCATTCATTAAACATTTTATGGGATCTTTGAGTTCCTCATAACCCTGTCCTGCAGTCGCTCATTCTCAGCTGCTCAGGAGGGTCCACACAGTTTCACTGTGGTTTAACCTGGAGGTCATGAGTCTCTAGATGGAAACATCTACTTAAAAGGATTGAGAATAGCATGAACGGGATGTATTGGGCTCTTGAGCTGTAACACCCTCGCACAGCTGCATAGGTACGTCCCATTACCTCTTTAACCAGAAGCTTACCTTGCTACCTGCAGTTTTTCATCAGGGAGGATTGAGTTTCTCAAACATAACTGAATCTGCTTGCTGATTACTTCCATAATTCATAACTGTAATCTCACAACCTCTGTGAGGTCAAGACAAGCCTTCAGAGTGTACTGTAGGTGGTGTTATTGTTGGGCTTCAGTTGCTTGATCCTTGAATGTTTGAAGTAAAGCCCCAAATCACATTCTCTTTGCCACTCAGTTTTCATGCTTGGTATTTTTTGTTGCTATAATATAAAACATTCAGAGCATTAATTCAACTCTGTACTTCAGAATTTTGACAACAGACATAAAATCTGGTGCATACTTATTGCAGCTTGTTCTGCAAGCTGGAAGGTCATTTAAATGATGGTGCTGTATTGTGATCTACAGATAAAACCAGAGATCATGGTGGAAACTGAGCTGAAGCTTGAAACTGTCATGTATGTATGTATGCATACATGCATATATTCAGTGGAAAAAAAATGGTATAGGACCATTTTCAATCAGAATTTGCTGGTTAATTTAACAAATAATTATATAACAAATATAATATACAATGCCTGGGTGTTTGGATTTAAATAGGCAAATGCTTAAGAGTCTGATGGATCATTATTGCAGTGATTATTATATTTCTAGCATGTTATATGTTTGACGACAGTTCTTCTAACCCTAATTGATGGAGTTTATAGCTTTTCATTTCTTAAACAACCATGTAGGAAGACATATCATGGCCATATTCCAGGATGACAATGTCAAGATTCATCAGGCTCAAATTGTGAAAGAATGGTTGGGAGGGAGCATGAAGAATCATTTTCACACATGAATTGGCACCTCTGAGTCCAGACCTTAAATTCACTGAAAGTCTTTGGGATGTGCTGGAGTAGACTTTACAGAGTGCTGGACTCTTGCATTGTCAATACAAGATATTGACCAAAAATTGATGCACCTCTTGATGAAAATAAATGTTGTAATGTTATTTCCAATGAGAGGTACATCAATTTTTGGTCAAGATCTTGTATTGACAATGCAAGAGTCAAGCACTCTGTAAAGTCTACTCCAGCACATGATTGTTTAAGAAATGAAAAGCTACACACTCCATCAATTAGGGTCAGAAGAACTGTTGCCAAACATATGACATGCTAGAAACATAATAATCACTGTAATAATAATCCATTCATAGATTCTTAAGCATTTGCCTATTTAAATCCAAACAGGATTTTTTTTTTTTTTTTTTTTTTTTGGCTGGGCAGTGTATATGCATGTATGTATGGAAGCTTGTTTCCGCCACTAAATAATAAAAAAAAAAAATAATAATAATAATAATAATAATAATAATAATAATAAATAAGGTAATTGCGACTTTTTATTTCACAATTCTGACTTTTTTTCTTGCAATTGCAAGTTTATATTTCACAATTATGACTTTTTTTTCTGAGAATTATGAGATTTAAAGTCACAATTGCGAGTTATAAATATGCATGATATAAATGCGCAAATGCGTTATAAAGTCAGAATTCTGTAAAATAATCGCGTCTTTTTTCCCTCACAATTGGACATTAGAACATGCAATTGCGACACAATTCTGATTTTATAACTTGCAATTCTGACTTTATATCACGCAATTCTGACTTTATATCTCACAATTCTGACTTTGTCACGCAATTCTGACTTTATAACTCGCAACTGTGAGTTTATATCTCGCAATTCTGAGAAAAAAGTCAGAATTGTGAGATAAAAAGTT